>JAPWLS010001360.1:0-43133 GCA_028551675.1 Tineola bisselliella | reverse complement strand
GTTTAACTTATGACCAGTACGTAAACAATTTAAACACAAATTTAATGATTTTACTTTATTGACTCTTTCTTCTGGCGAAAGACTTAAAAATGTGTCACAGTAATATATAATGTAATTATGATATTTGTGACCTTTGTTTTGCTCACATGTTTCCAATAGATTTGCTTGACAACGCAAGAATTCAAGAAAATATTCGAATGTGATTTTATCATGGGGACAGTTATTTGTTTGTTTCTCCCACTCAAATGATGTATTTGCATCTAATTTTGTTGATACTAAATGAACAAGTATTGTATCCCACTTGTCCACAGGTTCCCCTAATGTGGTTAATGATCTGACATGTTCTGTGACATAATCAATGAGTTTTCTTAAATTATACGCACTCTCTTTTTGGACAGAAAATACGTTAAATAACGATTTTACATGACTCGAAATTAATCGTTTTTTATCATTAAATCTATTGCATAATATCTCCCAGGCAGTGTTATAATTGTCTTGACAGAACTTAACTGATTTTACCATAACCAACGGCGCCCCTTCCACTGAGCTTCGCAAGTAATGAAATTTATCAATTGTATTTAATTCAGAATTGTTATGTATTAATGAGATGTATGTATCTCTAAACTCGAGCCAATTGCTCAAGTTTCCGTTAAATTTGTTTAACTGTATTTTAGGTAAATGAGCACTAGCCTTACTATGGGACGTGTCCTTACAAGTGTCGTTAAATGTGTGCAGCTGGTGCCCTTCCCCCCCGCGGGAGTTGAGAATGGAACGTAACAACGACATAGTCTTATAAAAAGCGCTTTCAAAACTCTCGCGTTCTTTAAATTGTTCATCTGTATCTTCGATATGTTCATCTATTTCGTCCTGAATTTCATTAAAATTATCTAACCATGACACCGACTTCGAGAGACGCATTTCAGCTTCTAATTTTAATTCATTTGTTAGTTCTTTAGAATCTTTAGGCAGATTATTGACAAAATTACTTAACCATGTAAGGCGACCCTTTAGGGTACCCCTTTGCTTAATTAATAATTTTAAATCACTCATTTTTGCCCTTCACAACGTATCTAGTGTGTTAAATATGAATGAATGGGAATTAGTTTTTTAAAAAAAATATATTAAAATTTATAGTTAAGTAGTTAAGTATTCAAACAATTATTGTTTAAAATATGTATTAATTAGTGTAATTTAATTTTATGTATATAATGTATGTATGTATTTATACTGTATTTTGCTTTGTAAATGGATTGTAATTATTGTAATATGGTGTGCTAGTTATTGAACTGTATGTAGTTATTCACAAGCACCTAGTCTTTATTTGATAACCTATTGTTAGGCTTCAGAAAGTAAATTGTGGGGTAATTTTATAAAGTGTTGATTGATTTATAAAGGATTGAATAGGAAATTGGCTTGACTACTGACTTGCCGGCCTTGATGAACATCCGTATGTAGATGTAGATTCTCGTATCACTGATTCCTTTTTAGCGGCTCGATGGACCAATGTTGGGGGCTGATGCCCTGCATTGCCGGTTCAGGAATCAGAAAAAACACCTTTTACTTTCTTCCAAAAATATCTATATTTCTTAATGTCAAAAAAACCAAAGACAACATTAGTTTTTTTCTTTTGTTGAGGCTTTGGCCGTCCATATTTTGTATTATGTTAAGTTATCCACCGTGCAATTAGATTTATAAATTGTTATTTCCTTTTTTTTTTAATTAAACTTCTGTTATTTTTTATTATTATTTTATGTACAGGCTATGAATGAAGAGTTTCTTTTGATATTCTTCTCGTCATACGCCTTTCCGAAGTCATTGTAGAGTCTAACGATGAACAAGCGCACGCCTTTAGTGTCTATGCTAATAAACGATTTTCATTTCATTTTATTTTATATCACTTGTTTAGTTATATATATTGCTTAAAATTATAATATACTAGCTTTTACCCGTGGCTTCGCTCTCATTTAAGTCATTAAATAAGTATCAGAGATCATTTCAATAGAATTATACTCAATATTTTACTATAGTCAATTGGAAAGTATCCTATGTTGAAAAGTATCCTATGTTACTTCTAGTACCTCCAAAAATATGTGTACAAAGTTTCATGATGATCGGTTAAGTAGTTGTTGCTTGAATACGTAACAAACAATCTCACATTCACATTTATAATATTAGTAGGGATAATAATAAGTGTGCTAATAACATTTCCAATTATGAATAGTAAATGAAGTTATATTAAGCGGTGTTTTGACCTTCATGGATATAGCTGGGTACCACAACAATACACGGACAAAGCGCAGATATTATCTTGAAATTAACATACGAATGTACTAACACGTGCTGATCCCCAAAGTAGCCGCCGAAACACTGATCTAGAGGAAAAACATTACTTAATAATAATAGTAAATACTTTAGTGCTTTAAATAATAATAATAATAATACAAATACAAATTAACTCATAAGAAACAGATTTAGAGTAATTATCACTAAAAGTAATTTCTTCCACATAACCAATTGTCATAGAAGAAGCAGTGTCTGTATCGGGCAATAATATACTAAACTAAATACATAATGAACATAGACATATATACATACTAGCTGTTGCCCCCGACCACGTCTGCGTAATAATGAAAATATAAAGTACTATGAAGCTTAAAGATGTTGCATATTTCAGTCAACAGACAATGCCTATCACACTTCTGTAATAAAATGGCATCTAACCACAATAATGACACCTAATCTTAAAAATTCTAATAGTTTTATACTGCAATAAGGTAAAGGGCCCAGTTTCTGACACTTTAAGAGTGATTCTAAGATTATCATAGGATAACTTATAAAAAATTTAATGTGAATCAATAATGTTTTATTTTAAAAATAAGTTGGCGATTTCTTGAACAGATTATATGCGTTAAATAATTTTTTAACCAAATGAATAATAGAAATTAATATTTTAAAAATTAATGTTTAGAGACCCAGTTTCTGACACTCAAAAATTTATTTTGTTGTAGTTTCTGACACTAACAACGGCCTAGTTTCTGACACTCAATTGAAAATTATTTTTTAGGTTACATACTATCAAGTTCCAATTTTTAACAATAAATGATATTTTATTTACTCTACAAAATATTCAACATTAATTAACTACTGTAATTAAAGAAAATTATAAGACAAAGAATCACTATAAACCTAAATAAATATTTTTACATTTTATGGAGATGTGTTTTGCGCGCGAACTAAAAATCTAGTTGGTCGCGCCTGCACTAAAAATCGAGTTGGTCGCGCCTGCGCTAAAAATCGAGTTGGCCGCGCCTTATGAGTGTCAATAACTGCAACATGCCAATAAAATTGGGCCTAGTTATTGACACTCATATTTTAATAATAAAATATTGTTTTTAATGATATTTTAATATTTTATAGTGAAGAAAAGGCTATTATTAATCATACAATATATAATTATATATGTTTTTATACTTACATGACTGTTAAAACGCGTATTCAATATACGGACACTTACGTCAATAACTTAGACTACAACTGAAAAATCGCTTCGACCGTCACTCAGGGCCTTAAATATATTTTTTTTTGTATAAAGTTGTTTTGTTTATAACTATTTCTATTATAAAATCAGTACTTAATTAAATTATTTTACTTTTGAAAAAATTAATTAACTTATATAAGAAACAATTTTTCTTTAAATTGAAATTAAAGTGAAAAGTGTCAGAAACTGGGTCAGTGTCAATAACTGGGCCTTTTACCTTATATAAAAATAAATATAGAAAAATTCCAAACAGCCGAAACTATAGTCAATTGGTAACTATAGTAAAAAATTATTATTTTTAAAAAATAAAAAGTATCATATGTTACTTGTAGTACCTCCAAAAACATGTGTACAAAGTTGTTGCGTGAAAATGTAACAAACAAACTCACACTCACATTTATAATATTAGTAGGGATTTGCGAGTGACCGCACGTACGCGCAGTTCTCGTTTGTTTTCTTCATTCTTGTGACGATGTGCTGCAATGTGGTTATCTCTGCCAATTGCCATTGTGGCCGCAGAGTTGTCACCGAGTGGTCGCGTCGGATGCTGCGCCTGAAGGTGAGTACATCAACATGTTCCATTCGAATGCGCACGAATTTAAATTAACGTTTTCCCTTTACAAAGCAAAACAAGTTTAAATGTAAATGTTTGAATTATTTTGTTTAGTAACTGAGATGTAGACATTTGATATTTGTAATTATTATAACATAACGCATGCAGGTGAGTTAGAATATATTTCTTTAAACAATGACGATGCACGCGTTGGCAGGAAACTGCAACGGATAATGTAATTACAGATATTATGCAGTTATTTGCAAATATGAGCGACCTATGATGCAAACAGAGTTTTTAATCCCGCTCAATGAATGAAGCTATTATTTAGGCGTTACAGAGTAAGCGGGATTTCGTGCTTGCGAGATAACAACTTCGGAGTTCGCTCGCAGAAACTTTGTTTAGCAAACTGGCAAACAATCCGAACATAATCCGCAGACAATATGTTTTGTATCTCAATGATTCTCTGGCGCACAAACTTCATATGATACTATTTTGAAATATTTGTTTAACACTTATGTTGTTTAGCCTTCGACAATATTTTTTACTAAAATGACCACCATTACTTAGCAATACTCAAGTGCCTTACAAGCTCCCACAATATTATTTATGTACATAATTAAACATATAAAACTATTATGTACGTTTATAATAATACTATATACCTACGTACTTACATACAATCCTGCTACAGGAGATACTTATCTTGTTTTCGTTGAAAATGACATTTATTAAACATAACAGACTAACTCAAATCTTCCTCGTCCCTACTATATAAATGTGAATGTGAGTTTGTTTGTTACGTTTTCACGCAACAACTACTTAACCAATCATCATGAAGCTTTGTACACATATTTTTGGAGGTACTGCAAGTAACATACTATAGTTTCCAATTGACAATAGTTTCACCCGACGGAAATACTTATAATATAGTCTACAAAAATATCCTAGAATAATACTCTGCATTTTTTATTTTTAAATTGTTAGAATTCAAAATTATTTATTTATGTTACAGTGAAGTATATTTTAACATTTGTTGTTGTAATTCAATAAAGCATATTTTAAGTTTTCATAGTAATTTTTTAAAAATTGATAATCCCAGCCAAGTAAGAAAATATAGTTATCATATTGATTCTTGATCTCTGATACTTAATGACTTAAATGCGAGCGAAGTCGCGGCTAAAAGCTAGTACTATATAATTTTTATATTCACTAATGACGCGTCTCTTTTTCTCTGTTTCTTCTCTATATGTTATTATAATTAAATTAGTATGTGTATTATTACAAAAAAATATGTCCCAACTTAATGTACAGCTTTTTGTGGACATTCCAATCTAACATATTATTAAATCGAATAAACCAGTTTACTTTGTATACTTTGTAATACTTATCTTTATTCCCATTCAAGCGCCATGGAAGTGGTCCCGTTTGCTCTGGAGCGCGAATTCGAGAAGCACAGTGACATCACACCCGATGACGTCACGCGGCTGCGAGACTGGCTCAGGACGCAACCACATCTTCCCGAACAGTACATCACGGGTGAGAATGAACTAACAATGCAGAGGGTTTACATTGAAAAAGGCGGAAGTATTCGTATTCTTTCAATCCCTACTAATATTATAAATGTGAATGTGAGTTTGTATGTTACGTTTTCATGCAACAACTATTTAACCGATCATCATGAAACTTTGTACACATATTTTTGGAGGTGCTAGAATTAACATAGAATACTTTTTATAGTTTCCAACTGACTATAGTTTCAGCTGTTTGGAATCATATTGGTTCATTTCTATTGATGACTTAAATGCGAGCGAAGTCGCGGGTAAAAGCTAGTTAACAATAGCAATTATTCGTTTTGTATGACCTAATATTACAATAACCACTTTATATTGTAAGGGAAGCCCCTTAATTAACGCGTGGATTAACTATGTGCTCGTGTAAGGGAATTACAATTAAAAATGAATTGCTTCGGATAATCCAGTTGTATGGAAAGCCTTGACCAACTTTGTGTTCATTATTACTCGTATAAAGGTACGACACAGCATTCGACCTTATGACGCTGTTACAGTAAGCCAATATACATCGGACATTATGTGGGTACTTGCACAAATCATCGCAAATGTAAATAACGATGTATCTTTATCCTAAGGTTGGTTGCCTGCTTAGTGATAAGGCCGTATTTTGTTCTTTATTTTTCTTCTGTTCTTTTTTATATGTGTGTAAAACAATTATTTTATTGGATAATAATTATTTATTAAATTAAAAATTAAGAAGCATGTTAATATTGTGAACAGGGTAAAAACAATATAAAACAATTAAACACTTAAAACACGCACTGCTAACGGAAAACCAACTTAACTCCAACAACCAAGATGGCCGACCACCCTTATCCTAACGGAATACTAGTGTTGCCATTTTAAAATTTGTCGTAGTGTTACAATAATTATTTTGTGCAATAAAGTATTATTGTTATTATATTTACTTTATTAACATTCCAGTAGAATGTTTTGAAGTTCATTCATTATTACTTGTAAGAAACAATTTAAAAATTCTAATTGTTTACAAGTTGTCAGTGGTTAACACGCCTGTGAGGGCTTTATAGTCATTATTAATTATTGCTTTTGTATTTGTGATGATCTTTATAATATGACATGACGGTTTAATCAATTTAAAAGTCCTTATGCGGCTTACGGATAACTACTACAACACAAATGCGAGTTAACAGCCTAATTAGCATTTATACAATTTTGCCAAAGTCCAGGCTATAGGTGTATTTGCGAAGCTTTTGTCTGAATTTTGTTTAATATTATAGAATTTCGAATACTAAATCCATATTGGCAAGTAATTGGGGGTCTACTCAGGAACACTTACGGGAACGTAATCATTCACGTAATTATTGATTTAATAGCGACTTCGTGATTAGTAGGCTACTTAGGACTTATTTTACGGACATTTGAAAATGAAAGGAAAATTCATGCAAGCTACAGAGGTGAGACGCCGTATTACGAAACTTCGGATATACCTGAGTAGCCCTCCTGATACAATGTAACAACCAGCGCGACGTCAACAACATTGTAAGTGATATTGCGGGAAATAATACAATACAACAGAACATGCAATCATCAGAACAATCATCTCTGATGACTCGTATCAGCGATGATAATAAGCGCAATTGCACTTCCATTATACGCATTAATTACAAATTATAACAATTGCATTGTTACAATGCACTTACGTAATTATGTTAATGAACTTTTAACAGGCCATCTACGAACATGATTTTTGATATTATACCGTCAGACCCAAAACGATTTATGTACACAATTTCTAAATGACAAAGAAACATTATGATGTCTCCACTGGGGTAGGCAGAGGTTACAGAACGCCAGCGACCTCTACCTTTCCATTCTTTCTCTCCACATACCACTTTCATGTAATCTTCAATTGAGCGCGTTTCGTGATACGGCCGTCACCTCTGTAGCTTACATGAATTTTGACATATAAGCATGTAAAAAGTCCTGTCAAATGTTCGTAAAATAAGCACTGAGTGACCCATCCGTCGTGACGTCGCTGCCGAATCCGTAATTTCGTGAATGATTACTGGTCCATATGTATTCCTGAGTGGGAAACGTCCGTATTGTCGTTCAAAGTTCGTGTGCCTGAGTAGCCCCCTGGTAATTGCTATTTACTGCGTGCATCTGCCAACAGACCTCGACCTGATCCTGGTATACCACTGCTGCGACAGAAGTACATCAGTGACCAAGGAAGTCTTGGACCTATATTACACGCTCAGGTCGCTGTTTACCTCATTCTTCAAGGACAGAGATCTTGACAAGAGAGTCACAAAAGCATATCAGATTGCGTGAGTCCACTTTTTAAGTCATTTTCGAATATGTTTCAGTCATCTTAGTTTAGAACGTTCTTTCTGTTCATTGTCAGGTTATTATATCCATTGAAGGAGCGTGCCTTGGACGGATCCGCGGTCTTCTACGGCCGTCTACTCAATTATGACGCTAAGAACTTCGTCTTTTGTGATGTTATGAAGTAAGTTTCCATATAACAGATTCTGCTTGATCAACCAGACAGCTACTACAAACTGACTCTTTCCACATGTACGCATATTTCCAGATCAGTGATAATGCTGTTAGATCTATGGCAGTACGAGGAAGGCACGTGGCCAGGGTTCATGATCTCCATTGACATGGATCGAGTGACGATCTCGCATCTGGCAAGGCTCGATGTCTCAACCATACAACAATTTCTATATTATTTACAAGTAATATTTTATTCGCATATAGGTATGGGAGAGTTGAATTAACACTTTGTCACACTACACGCAATAATATTTCAGGAGGCAATGCTTGTTAAACTAAAAGCCGTTCATTTCCTGAATGCTCCGTCTTTCATGGACAAGTTGATGATGATGCTGAAGCCATTCATGAAGAAGCAGCTGCTGGACATGCTGTTCATACATCAGATAGGCTCGAACACGCTCGACAAGTTCATAGATAAAGATGTTATACCCAAAGAAGCTGAATTTCAGGAGCGACGAGGTATTATGCGTTATATCAAACGTATTCACTAAGTTAAATAAATTCACGAGACTTTATTTGACGACTTATACGTGAATTTATTTTGTAATTATTTCAGATGAAGTTTGGGCAAAAATATCAGCAAATCGTCAGTTTTTCCTTGATGAAAATAGAAAACGTGTGGTCGAATCCAAGCGTCCAGGCAAAGCTAAAACAATTAGTGATATATTCGGCAGTGTGGAGGGCACTTTCAAGAAGCTTGATATAGACTAATTTTAATAATATATTGTGGTATCAATGCAAATTATATGATATGAAAAAGTGCATATGTGAGTAAGGAATGCATATAACGGGAAATAAATGGGTAAAAACTGTGATAATTCAATGGTTTTTGTTGAATTTATTTTGAATGACGTCACGGTCGGTTCTATACGCAATATCTAATCAAAGTCCAGTTTCTTGAAGCTCCCCTGCGTGCCGAACAGCGCCTCCGCCCGCGACCTCTCTCCCGCAGGCCTCAGCGACTCCTCCACCCTTTTCTTATTCTCTTCTTTGAAGTAATTTGTGTTATTTTTCAGTCGTTCTTTTAGCTCGTCTGAAATATATTATGACGCAAATTAAGGGAGACAATTGTTACTACAAAGAAACGCCTATAGGCAGTAATCACTTGAGGGCATTTCCTCATGGCGTAAGATAACAAGCTGATAAAGCTTATTACTTAAAGCTTAAAATTAAAACTGATAAAGAAGTTGGACATAATCTATGTCATTTTATGTTTACCCTTAGGTATACAATAGGATGACAATGCCCCTATACAGCAGCTATTCTTCTACATCATAGTAGATTTATTATGACATTAGTATGTAAGTGGACAATGCCAGTATACAGCAGCTAAATCAAATTGATAATTATTAAATTTATTTCATTTATATTTGTATATGTATTGACGAGTAAAAGCGCTCTATTGGAGACCATTTACTAAAAGTAAATAAATAAAAAAGAAACAACATCCGATCAATGCAACTTCATGACTACAGCCTATCATCACTCTTTAAGAATATTAATTTCATTGAAGAAGTTACAAAAATAACTAAAATGCCCTTTGATCTCCAAAAACAATGATAACACGGATTTGTATTAATCAAAGGGTGATTAATAAATCGATAACAATTATGTGTAAACATTTTATAAATTATAGATATTCCTACTAATATTATAAATGTGAATGTGAGTTTGTTTGTTATGTTTTCACGCAACAACTACTTAACCGATCATCATGAAACTTTGTACGCATATTTTTGGAGGTACTACAAATAACACAGGATACTTTTTATTTTTTACTATAGTTTCCAATTGACTATAGTAAAATATTGAGTATAGTTATATTAAAATGATCTCTGATACTTATTTAATGCCTTAAATGCGAGCGAAGCCGCGGGTAAAAGCTAGTTGTTAAATAAACTTCAAAATTCGTAGTATCACCGTCAAATGAAAAAGTGTCTTCTTTTTCTTCTTTATTAATGGCCTCATACTCGTATATCTTTTAAAGACACTTCTGCCAATGTCGAGTGTTTGGGCAAAAACCAAATAAGAGATTACAAAATTTTAATTTACACGTAAATACTCATGTCGAAAAAACAAAAGTGCATTTGCAAAGTGCATTGTGAAGTGACCGAACATTGACAGTTCATCAAAAAAGCTTCAAACTATGATATATGCGGTTTACAGCAAAAATGATAAATTGCAAATTTCATCCAACTGCTATAAATCAAATTCTTATTCTAAAAAATGTATTTCGTTAAACCCAAAAAGCATGTCTCACCTCTAATCTCATCATAGCTCTTAAAAGCGCCCCCATTCTCCCTGGGGAAGCTCTCTTTTGGCACGAACTTGTAAATAGTGTCCGCGCCGACCTGGTGAATGTGCAGCATGCTGTGCAGCTCCTTCTTAATGAACGGCTTCAGAAGCAGCATCACTTTGTCCACCCAAGCAGGCGCGTTCATGAAATGCACAGTTCTTAGTTTCACTAGCATTGCTTCCTGAAACAATACGAAGTTACTCTCAGTTTATTATTATTATTATTATTATTATTACACTAGATTTACCAGCTTAAATATAGATATTTCTACCAAAACCAAAAAAGTATACATTTGTTGCAAATATAATATAAAATGTTATAAATTAAAGAAGAATTTAAAAAAATGTTACATGCAATAGGAATTTTAATTTGATCTTGCAAGAGCAGGCATTTTGACTGGTCTGGTAAATCTAGTGTTAACATGGAAAGACGTCACATACTTGCAAAAAGTATAACACTTGTCGTATAGTGGTGACGTCCACCCTGGACAAGTGGCCCACGACGGCTTTGTCCATGTCGATGACAATCACGAAGCCCGGCCACGAACCTTCCTCCAGCTGCCACAGGTCGAACATCATCATGAACGTGCGAATCGATTCAGCGAAACAGAAATTCTTTGGATCCGCGTCCAGCAGTCTCGCATAAATGGTGCGGTAACCCTTCTCCGAGGGCGGTTTAAGCGCTGCCAATAAACTGAAACATATCATATTTTGCTAATTTATTTCAGAACTTTAGAATTCAAATTCAAATATCTTTATTGCATGTCACAATTATAATTAAGATGTCATATAGTTTAGTGTCAATGTGACACCCGGTCAGGGCACAGCAATATAATATAATACAATAATAATAATAAACAATTTCAATTAATAAGCTAAATTTCATTTACTGTTTCGAACAGTATAAAGAAAAAATTAAAAAGATGCTTAAAAAATAAATTGCCAACTGCCCCTATTTTTTATTTTCTTTTCTGCCTGTACCGAGCTCCCGAGTTCCACGCCGGTAGCAACAAACGTTTATCTATATTTACTAATATCATTTCAAAAACATTTCTTATTAAATGTGGGATTTTTGTACTTACATAGAATCAAGTACTTGTTCCGTCTTATCATTAAAACACCTGTCTTTGTAGTATGTGGTGAAGAGTGTACGCAATGTGAAATGCAGGTCTAGGACTTGCTTCGTCAGCTCTGAGCTTTTCTTGCAGCAGTAATACGCCAGGATCAGGTCTAAGTCTGGAATAATTTGATTCCACTTAATACAACAAAATACGAAATGACTTGGAAATAGAAAAAAAATCAACTAATTTATTCTGAAAAATTGTCTTTTTGTGAAGTTTTATATCTTCCTATCTATCTGAAAGTGCAGCGAGTATGGCTTGAAGCATATCACATAACACTATGTCAAATGCATAATATTATAATAGTGTATATATCGTAGTTATGGAAATGAAAGTCTTTCTTGAGTGTGATCATTTATCGAGCTTGTGAACGTCTGCCAGACAATGGAGTAGTCATGGACCATTATACAATTCATAAAAGCCTTACATAACTACCCTCTAATCTTTACATATATTACAAATAGTGAATTATTAACTGTTGTTATTAATTAATTATTTCAATTAAACGCGGAATATCAATTTCTGCTGCTTAAATATTATTTTATTGGTATTTTATATTAGTGCGGCAGATCGTTAGTCCAATCGACAATATAATATTTATTTCCCAAATTTCGCATCTGTCGCGCCTATTTCGTAAATACGAAAATTACGTATCCCTACAAATAATTATTTAAAAATTTGCATTCGTTAAATTTGGCACCGAAACCTAGCATTGCATTTAAATGGCCCGGAGCGAAAGGGTTAAACTCTTGTCAAGTCCACTTTCGAATTGCCTCTCTTAACAGTCAAATTCCCACGTTGGGAAACACTGGTTTAAATAGTATTTTTATTTATTTATTTCAATATAAAATAAAACCTTTTTTTTTGTAAAAAAAATTATTAAAAATGTACACTTAAAAGACAAATAAATAATATCGCATTTAATACATATAACCGTCGATTATTTACCGCATGCGGAATGCGGGAGTTTATGTAAAATAAGTTGTAACGTAATTAGATGCAATTACATTACAATTGAGCTAACTTCCTGCATTATTTTACTTTTTTTATATTTATTGTAAAAACTTAATATAAATAGATTAATAATTGAAATAACCTTCGGTTTCACAAAACAATTATTAAGTGCGTTCAGCTGCTCACTGCATACTATGTTTCAGGTGCTAAACGCATGGCCTTGTATATGTACAACAATAATACTACTTAAATTTTCATGGCAAAGGCTATTTACTTAACTGACCCACTAATGAAATTTTATTACTAACACGCATCAATCCGATCCTGAAAGGTCTTCTTAGCTGATCCCTTTTGGCTTCATATAACCAACCACCAGATCATACCTCATTCCATTCTGACCCAGAGGCGGCTCGTCCTAAAGAGCGCTGGTGCAGTGCACTCCCACGAAAATTACAGAAGTAATCTATATTTCTTCATAATACATACTATCCTTACATTACATTCATTCTATTCTACTATGCCTATACAATAGTATATTATATTACCTATATCTACACCGCTGTAATATAAGTTCTGTAATTTTCGTGGGAGTGCACTGCACCAGCGCTCTTTAGGACGAGCCGCCTCTGCTCTGACCACTCCACTGTCTTTGAGCTCGCAATGGTTTGGGAAACCCACATAACTTTTGGCATTCTTTCTTACATATGTTACAATAGTCCAAATTTATTGTAGTCAACAAAACTATTTAATAACTTCCATGATATAACTAATTATATACTCAATTATTAAAATATCCCTACTAATATTATAAATGTGAGTTTGTTTGTTACGTTTTCACGCAACAGCTACTTAACCGATCATCATAAAATTTTGTAGGTACACATATTTTTGGAGGTACTGGAAGTAACATAGGATACTTTTTTACTTTAAAAAAATATATATTTTACTATAGGTAGTTTCCAATTGACTATAGTTTTAGCTGTTTGGAATATTTCTATATTTATTTTTATTTCCGTCTGTATTTTTATATATGCAGTATAAAAAGTATCATTGTATGTAGTAATTTTAAAAAATTGATAATCCCAGCCAAGCAAGAAAATATAGTTACCATATTGATTCATTTCTATTGAAATGATCTCTGATACTTATTTAATGACTTAAAAGTCGCGGGTAATAGCTAGTAATATATAATTAAAGATGCTATTTATCATATGAGATGGATCATCTACAAGGAAATGTTGTTTATTGTCCTCACCCGTGATGTACTGTTCGGGAAGATGTGGTTGCGTCCTGAGCCAGTCTCGCAGCCGCGTGACGTCATCGGGTGTGATGTCACTGTGCTTCTCGATTTCGCGCTCCAGAGCAAACGGGACCACTTCCATGGCACTTGACAACTATGATGCAATAGAACTGGCATAAGTATGCGCTATGTGTTTTATTATTTGAATAATGCCCCAATGAAGGCAATGCTAAGGCCACCAATACATTGTATGTTTATCTATGTTGTTTATTATCGTGCGATGATAACTGTTAATCATAATGAAATACTTTTGATACAAACAAAGTCCCAATTAAAATACACGATCTAATACAATAATAAATATTCCGTGTGGGTTTTGCATCACTGGAGTTTTGAAAGGCCTATGTTTTCAATTCAGCTCAACAGTTATATATTATGAAATGAAAAAAGAGTACTGAACAAGTGACCTAAACTTAGAAATAACTTCCTTAACCTGGACGGTAAACTCAACTCAAACGCCCTTTGTCTACAGGTAATGACCCCCCCGGCCTCACCCCCACCTCTTTAGCGACGCGTAAAAAGATCAGACGAGGAGCTCCTGCTTACCCTAAGTGTTAATCACGGCGTTAAGTATAGTAAAAGACAATTAAATTGGTACTCACATTACGAAAATTCCCACAAAAGTGATATCACAGCACGCGTACTATGCTCTGAGTGTATTCTGGGAATATACAGTTATGTAATTAGAATTATCAAAATGTGAGCCGGATGATCGTCCGCCGCTCTCTGACCACGACACACACTGTATTCGATCACCTGTGCGTTTATCTACTCTAAAGGCGTGTACACATTCAACAAATGCTTTGAACACACTGGCTGGTATTGCAATATAGAGATAATTGTAAAACTATATATCGTATTAGCTTTTACATGCAGCTTCGCTCGCATTTCAATTGAAATGAATCAATATGATTCCAAACAGCTGAAACTATAGTCAGTTGGAAACTATAATAAGTATCCTATGTTACTTCTAGTACCTCTAAAAATATGTGTACAAAGTTTCATGATGATCGGTTAAGTAGTTGTTGCGTGAAAACGTAACAAATAAACTCACATTGACATTTATAATATTAGTAGGGAACAGTTATTATCATCCACTGTGCCACGAAATTCTAAAAGTGTGTCGCAACAAAGAAAAAAAGTTGAGAACCACTGTATTAGAAGCCCAACAGAGATATAGCAGAAGGAATTGGCTAGTAATGACGAATGTTTGCCTGTAGATGTCTCTGTGTTGGAAAAACAATAATAACTATACGGAATTAATATAACTATGATATATCCAACCGATAGTATATTTCTTTGAATTATAGTTGGGTATATAGGTATTTCAAAATCTGCATACATATTCCAATTAGATGCTTTTTCTGTACAATTAATAAAACTAATTCTTATCATTGGTCAATTGCACGAGCGACGTCGTATTCAAAAACTAGTTTTACTAAGAATCCATAATCGTAAATCAAAAGTTATGTTTTCCTTGTAGTAAAGACGTATATATATGTCTGAATTTAATTTTTGGTTTTCCCGTCAACTCCATTGCTCGAAACACTACACTTAAACTATATTCCTAATATAGAAAAAAATTAAGGAGAATGAATTTAACAATGGTATTCGTATTAACTAACACAGAAATAAACGAAACAAAACCTACGAACTGTCTACACAGAACACACATCGACACGAAACACACAAATTAACAACTATTCAATGCATTCACGCCTATTAGAATAATTCAGGGTAAACAAAAGTGTCAGTATCAGTCATCATCTTGGTAATCTACGAAAATTAAATAAATAATTATTTATTGCAAAAAAAACATCACAAAGGCGAGCTTAATGCAGTCGGCATTATCTACCAGCTAACCTTTGTAGGTGTGAGCGGAGATATTTGGTGCAATGAAAAGAAAAATAATAAATAATAATATATACTTAAATACATACATATTTATGAAGAAAAGTTATAAGTGAATTAAATAAATAGTAGAATTAAGAGATATTTTGTTTTGAAATTCACGAAAAAACGAAAATTTTATCAAAACCGTGTTAGTTCTATAGTTTTAAAAGTACCTACTAGTTATAATCTATGAAATACCAGAAGCAAATTAACAAAAAACATTCTATACTAGCTTATACCCGCGGCTTCGCTCGCATTTAAGTCATTAAATAAGTATCAGAGATCATTTCAATAGAAATGAATCAATATGATCTAACCTCAAAAATTCAAATAGTTTTATACTGCATATATAAAAATGACAGACGGAAATAAAAATAAATATAGAAAAATTCTAATCAACTGAAACTATGGTTGGTCAATTGGAAACTATAGTAAAAAATAATAACATTTTTTTAAATAAAAAGTATCCTATGTTACCTCTAGTACCTCCAAAAATATGTATACAAAGTTTCATGATGATCGGTTAAGTAGTTGTTGCGTGAAAACATAACAAACAAACCCACATTCACATTTATAATATTAGTAAGAGATATTCCAGTTATGCCTGCCCTACCATACGATGTTTTTGAGAAAGAACAACCGAAACATGAAAATATTAAAATGAACCTTTATGTGTACATAAAATTCATGTTACTGCACCAACTTCACGACTCTCAATATAACGCAAGATAAACCTCAGCCCCGGCCCGAATTAAAGAGGTCATTTTATAGTTCATTTTTCCGGTTGCGGTTTTTTTCTTCACATTTGCATGACAATCGCGTTTTTTTTATCTTGTAAACAATTAGAGGAAGACATCTTAATTTGAATTAGGTATAGTTCTGTAAGAGATCAATTAAATTAATTGAACATTTGTTCATTGTAGTAACATTCACTGTATGTTAAAATAATATTTCTTGTTGATTGAATAAACCCAATTCAATGCATTATAAACGCCTAAATTAATAAAATAACTATAATATCAAACGTAGTTCATTGTATTTATTTTTATTGAGGCGTTTTAAAACGACAAGGAAACAAATTCATTGCTATAATTAAATCTAGATCAGTGTTTCTCTACTTTTTTTGTGACATACCTTATCTTAGAATTTCTAAAATTCTTATGCCCCCCCATGTAACGAAACACCCAGTTGATATTTTGGTCTCGTCAAACGAAATTGTACCTAATAGTTATTTACCGCAATTATTTAAGATTTTGCTTTTTTAGTGAAATCTAGCATTGCATTTAAATGGCCCAGAGGGAAAGGGATAGTCTATCTATATATATAAAACTCAAAGGTGACTGACTGACTGACTGACTTAGTGATCTATCAACCCACAGCCCAAACCACTGGACGGATCGGGCTGAAATTTGGCATGCAGGTAGATGTTATGACGTAGGCATCCGCTAAGAAAGGATTTTGATCAATTCCACCCCTAAGGGTATAAAATAGGGGATGAAAGTTTGTATAAATCTTATTACATTTTCGACTGATTGATCTGAAATTAAAGATTGGAGTTACTATGATGAAGACGTTTTTACACACGCTAAACAAAAATAAAGCCGCAAAAACTATACCTAATTAATAATAATACTTCTTAACGGGAGCGAAGCCGCTGGCAACAGCTAGTATACTATAAAATTAGTATTGTAGATAAAGACAACAATATTCAGTGGTCCACTGCTAATGTTCTAATAAAATTATAATATATAGATATTCTGGTTTGTTTGAATCGAATCAAAGCAGGGCCTATAGTAGATCGTAGAAACCGAAAGCGATGAGTTCCCGAGCGTGGGAATAAGGCCAGCAGTGCCAACGCTACAGTACATTGTGCTACAGTAGTGTTCATTTGCTTAAATGCATTTTTTATCCAGTAATCTTTATTTACTAATCAATATAAAATAGTAATATGTTGCATATACTTGTATATCAAATATTCAGTTTACACATTAATTCGCATTTTTTTCTTTCTGTTATTTATATTTTAATAAGTAACTATTGAAATGACTTCTTATAAATGCGTGTAACAGAAGTGGATTATTATCATTGGTCAGACATCACGTTAACAATGTTTCAAGCGTGTAATTGGTCTATTTTGATTCGTACGACTGACATTTGAACTCTACTCAGTGAATCTCCGCTTGAGCATTGTTTTTTCAGTCCTTAGATGATCTATAATGAAATGGTATCCTAAAATAATTTACGAATTTAATACAATAAGTTATAACACTTTTTGAGTGAATTTTTTCCCAATATAAATATTTTGCGCTACAGATACTGTAAACAGTGTGTAATGACGTGATGCTGCGAATGATGGAGTCAATGAACGCATTTTTCTCTCCGTTCACTCTCAGTGACGTAAATTATAATATTATTAAATTTATGTAAAAGTTCTGTCATTGTATAAAATATATTATCAAATGTTCGTATTCATTAACAATCAACTTACATTGTTCAACGCATTTTAATGATGTGCTCTCATTATCGATGAAGTAAATAAATATATCGATAAGTAAGCACAACACTATTACAGCAATTGGAGGATTTGATTACGTAAAGCTAAAATTATGATAGTAGGGCAACAAGGTATTGTTTGCGATTTGTTGATAGTTTTACATCACTATTTGTGAGTAAGAAAATTGGTTTTACTTGAGTAACCACGACGCTGGCATCGGCTGCTCACAGGCAATGCTTCTAATGCGTCTAATAATTCTGTTGGTATATCTGAGTCAGTCGCCGTGTGGGGTCAATGCAGTGGACTCCTGGCCGCAACAGACAGCGGCAGGACGAGTCGAGGCGTGGCATAGGCACCAACTTTCCAATTACCCTTTGCGTAATACACATATGTGGCCGATATTACATACGCCATACATACTTATGTGTACTGTAATTATTATTTTTTATTATGTAACATCTTAACTATGTATTTTTAATAGAAGTGTTATTTATCCCTTTTATCATCTCGGGCATGTTGTCCTATCCTATAACTTAAAATTTCATTTAGTTTGTGTAATAGTAGTCCTTTTATAATTTTATAGGTAGGCGTTATAAATAAATAACATCTTATTTAGATGAGATAATATTTGTATAATAATAGAACATTTAAGTTTTACTTTTTTTTATTCATATTTACTTTTAGCAATAGAGCGTTTTTACTCGTCAATACATATACAAATATAAATGAAATAAATTTATTAATTCAATAATTATCAATTAAATGTATTTGAGTTTGAAAGTTGATCAATGTTTCACATCTCAAGTTTATGAATCCATAGCAAAATAAACATTCACATTCACATAGCATTATATTAACAATATAGAATAAGCCCAACGACAAACTATATCAGTGATACTCAACCTTTTTTTGTTAATAATAAATTAATAATAAAAAAACGTTTATGTTTAAATATTTCTTTACAATTTGTTGCCTTGGCGCCAAAAACCAGTGTCGGTTTGTTTCTTTGTTTTATGTTTCTGAATATAACTTAAATTAATATTATATAAAAATATGTTAATATAAATAACAAAATAATATATTGGTACCTAATTAAAAAAAAGTTGCCGCACACAAAGAAAAAGATAAGTTTAAAATTTTTCAAATCATATTATTTAGTAATATAAACTTTGATGGCACCTTTGAGAATCACTGAACTATATTCTCTAATAACAAAGCGATGTAATTGAAGATAATAATTTGTGTGAAACGCAACTGATGTAAAAGATTTGCCTTAAACGTGATCAAATGATAAAAGCAGCGACACCATTTTCTCTATCGCAACCTCTGCATTATATTATACTTCCCATAATATCACATTATCGATACCGATCGTCTGCACAACGCCAACTTTGCAATTCATACAATTTTTTAACTAACTGCGATACAGCTCTTTCCTCTCATTCAAATGATAATTTCCTCCATACATCTTCAATAATATATTAAACACTTAAAAATACGAATCGATCATCAAGTGACCAGTGGGCTTATCACGAATTTTAGTCTGGCTTTCGAACCGAGTTCGCTTCAAGCGATTTGTATGGAAATTTGAGCAGCGCCACCGCGTGCGGATTTGGAACTACAATATTTTAGATACTTTTTGTTAATTTTCGAACGTCTCGATCTTTCGTTCATTTGATAGATTGCTGGTGCTCGTTAGTCGTTAGTAAAAATTCATGATCCCGATTGCTAATGGATCCGTTTTACTTGTGACAGCTCGATTCGAAAGCCAGACTAAATTCGTGATAAGCCCACAGTTCATCTGATCTCTCTGCATCTCTGATTCAACATCTATACCAGCCATTTTTTCGAAATTTGAAATTTTTCGCAAGTTTTAAAAGGTATGCACTTAATCTTTCATATTTATTGTCAGTAATTTAAAAGACATTTTGAAATATACAAAACGATAATAATTTTTAATGAAAAGAGAACTCGAGTACATTTTTCGAGAGCCACAAATAATTCTTCAAACACCTGATCTATACAATGACTGGAATAATATGTGCCAATTGCCATTCACTATATCATAGATTAGTGACAACATAATGTCACAATCCCGGACAAGCATAGTGGAGACGTTGCGTTTTAAAAGGCTTTATAAACTTTACCTAAAGGCATAAAAGTTCAATGTTGAAATATTATGAAATATGTATACACATCACGACAGAAGAGTTCATAGGTTACCTCAGATAATTCATTTATATAAAAAATAAATAAAAATAGTTTATTAACAAAGAATTTTAGTACATATCAATAGCAAGGGCCCCTGTACTAGGTTCAGAAACCTGTCCTACTGGGTACCCCGGTTACTGAACTAGATGTATAGTATGAAGAAAGATAATAAAAATATAATATGTAAACAAAACTGTTAGAATATAAAAAATATATAATAGAGTATATAGGTACACTTATCAGAACAAATCCCAAATCTAACACGAATCAAATTCGCTCCCAGAATTCCCTATAAACTGCTCAGTCTGATTGTAGGACCATCCAGAAAGATGATCATACAATCTTGTATATTGTTACATGATGATTGAAATTAATTTAAGGAAACGTGAAATAGAGCAATCATAAAACACAGAGGTCGCTGATGTCAGTCCTCATTCATGTGCATCCGTGAAAAAGTCAACTATTATACGAACAATATAAAAAAAACATTTCTTGTGCAGACAAAAAAATTGTATATAAATTTCAGGCAAGCAACGTAAAATGATTTATTACAAATTTTAAAAACATGCCTTTTATCGACAATCATATCTATCGATCATTGTGACATCACTAAATTGAACTGTCAAAAAATATTTTTTGAATAGCTTAAAGCATGGTTGAAGATTGCTCGCGTGGCCCTGACCCTTGTGGATTAGTATTATTAATAATATCTTTACATTGGATGCTTTCGTCATGCGAGGGTATTGTAAAACACGAGTGACTCGTCCGTCAATGCCACGCCGGGATTGTTAATGACAAATAGTAAAAAATGCCAGCACCATACCGTTTCTACCATAAGGGCACTCAGAGGGCCCCGAAGGACCGACAATTTCTCTCACATTTAATATCAAAACATTATGGTCGAGCGCATTACACTTTTTTCGTTGCACCAACGTCGATCATTGATTAATAAGGCAGTTCATAGTGAAAAAAAATTGTATAGTTCGCTTTCTTTATATTCCAAAAGGACCCAGAAATCTTGTATACCCAAGAGCCCCAGGTCTAAGACGGCCCTGGCCAGCACAAGGGTCTAGTTCACACGAAGGTCATTCCAGCTCCGACGTAAGAAAAAAATATTTGTAAATTTAACGCGTTGTAATTCTTATAGTTCATTAAACAGATAAATAATTTTTTATTAGAAAACCTTCCCCTTGAACGGCAGAGCCTTCGAGTCATCACGAGTGCGAATTTGTTAATTAGGTTATTGTGTTATTTTATATATGCATCTATTTATGTCGATATCGAGTGCTGCAGTTAAACGAAAATGTCTAATATAAGTACCGTGGCCTTACATCCCGCTTTTAGACCGTCTTTCCCCAGCGAGAGCAAAAATATGCCGCTTTTGCAAATAAACAAAACTTTTATATACTTTTGTACGGGAAACCAAGCATACAGACATATCTCAAGTTAAAGGCATAAAATTCATCATAAGAAAATAGGAATGTTTATGCATTTAAAGGTTGTGAAGGGATAACAGAGGCTATAATTTAACCCTTCCCGGACAATAACCCGAAACTCTAATACATTGTTCAGATACAAAAGAAAAACTAAAAAATAAACTGAAATTCTAGTGTTTTCTACATCAGTATACATATATTTGGAAATAACTTCGTTTCCCCACAGGCTTCGCTGTGCCCAAAGTAACTTTACTAATGATATTGTCTGCCCCGCTTCACAGAGTTTTTTCCGCGAGTCGAGTGCGGAAAGCATTGCATTGAGTGCCTGCGCGCGGTGCGGTGCCTACATCGCGGACGGTTCGCGCGCTTTATTCCCAAAGTGCACGTTTTATTATCATTATAACATATTTGTGTAAAACCAGTTGTGTAACTTGGATGCGCAGACGCGGGAAAAGGTGAGTTTTATTTATTACAACTAATATTGATATATTTAAGGTACATATTATATCATTAAAAAAGATACAAAATTATTTTTATTAAATTAATAATTTTATTAAAATTTATGTCTTAAATATTTTTAAAATTAATAAAATTGTTACAATTTTATTACAACTACTAGCTTTTACCCGCGGCTTCGCTCGCATTTAAGTCATTAAATAAGTATCAGAGATTATTTCAATAGAAATGAATCAATATGATTCCAAACAGCTGAAACTATAGTCAGTTGGAAACTGTAGTCAAAATTATATGTTACTTCTAGTACCTCCAAAAATATGTGTACAAAGTTTCGTGATGATCGGTTAAGTTAACAAACTCACATTCACATTTATAATATTAGTAGGGATGTAATAATATATTATTACGAATTAAATGTTAAACAAAAAAAAAGCTAGTAGTAACCGATTACTACAAAAGCATTAATCAATCACACAATTTAATCAGTTATTCATAGCATTGTTTTTTTATTCAAATTAGGAGATAATACCTTTTAGAACAGATACGTGCTGTCTAATTAGCTATCAATAACTTTTGTTTGACACGCAATCGATATATCAATCAAGCAATGACATGGTTTTATGATGTATTGCTTGTTTCGTTTGAATAATTATTCGGAACACCAAGGGCTGGTTAAGACAATACCCGCCACCTTCGGGTTTAGTAACTTGGCATAACCTAGAGCAGTGGTCGACAAACTTTTGGAGATACTTATAGTCATAGAAATAATAGTGTAGATTAAAAATATAATTATCACAATGCATTGTGATCAACCAAAAAATCAGGAGAAACAAGAAAGATGACACTGACAGAATAAACGAATGACAAAATAAATAAATATGAAAAAAAAATTGGGAGCCAAATCTGTTTGTTTAGTAAACTTTTATTACACTAAATTTCATACTTAATAAATAATGTGCTTGTTCTGTGGATATTTGGGCCAGAGTCGCGCTTAAGAAATGCCACTTGCTATGCCGACCACTGACGTAGATGATGATCATTCATCTTTTCCACAATGATATTGTTGATGACGCGTAGCTCCACTTTCGAATATCTAGATGAAAACTTGTTTACATAAATAAAGAATTAAAATGAGCACTTGCAGGAGGCTCATTAATTCCTCTTAAAGAATATAATTCTGAATAATTAGTAGTGATGTGAAAATTTGAGATAATGTGGAGCTTTCCCAATATCGTAATTAGGCTGGCGTTGAGTGCACGTCGAAGGTTGTATCTTCGCGGCATATTACGAGTGCTAAGCGGAGGTCAAACTATCACTTCACATGCGAATATTACTTACCACTGTGCACATTTTTGACATAATTTCTTCCTCATCTCGATTAAAACAGTTTCTTCTCCTTTTATTAATGGCTTCATATATCTATTAAAGACAATCCAGCCATTGTCGAGTACACGTGCAACAGTCCAATAAGAAATTAATAAATTTTAATAGATATATAAACTTTTATGTCAATAAAAGGTATAATAATAAAAATTCTAGCACATATATAGAAAAACACTTTCTTTGCTGAATCTCATATATCATTTCAATTGACAAATATTATGAATTTACAATTGAGCCTTAGATATCCGGTTTTATCTGGTTAACACAACTTCCTGAAGTATTTGGTCCAAAAAGAAGTCTTTTGAATATTTTTAGTAGCAAATTCAAAACTCAAACTTTTATTATTGCTTCAAATTTATATTTCGTATATAATTGTACTTATCCCTTTTAGTAATATAAATGTGAATGTGAGTTTGTTTGTTACGTTTTCACGCAACAACTATTTAACCGATCAACATGAAACTTTTTACACATATTTTTGGAGTAACATAAAGTTTTAATTTTTAGGATACTTTTTTTTTATTATTTTTTACTATAGTTTCAGCTGTTTGGAATTTTTCTATATTTATTTTTATTTCAGTCTGTCAAAATTAATGCAGTATAGAACTATTCGAATTTTTAAGGTTAGGTGTCATTTTTGTGGTTAGATGCCACTTTATTACAGAAGTGTGATAGGCATTGTCTGTTGACTGAAATATGAAACATCATTAAACTTCATAGTACTTTATATTTTCATTATTATGCGAACGAAGTCAGGAGCAACACCTAGTAATGTTAGAAGAAGTAGTGCACCTGTAATTGCATTAACAAGTAACATTTATTAAGTGTGTCAGATTACAGATTATTTCGCCACAAATCGAGATCAACTTATTATCATCAATACAGATTATAATAATATTTGTTTTTGCTTTCAATAATCGCCGCCAATTACACAAAGAGAATTTTATTACTATTTGAACCGGCTATTTAATCTTAATTACGAATCGACTTTAGTCTGAGACAGTAACTTATAACTTAAAAGTCATTTGACCAAAAGCATTTTGCAGTCTTTGGTTACCATCTCAATTTTTATAGAGAGACAGTTGTATCAATTTTTCTAGTATAAAGGCTTTTGTCTTGGGAATATTCTAAAGCACGTGTGTGTGAGCTTTTTTAAGTGCTTAACATGTTTTTACATTATTTGTAAGTTATTCAGCATATAAAGTACGTTGCCTAAGTTACCGAATGCGATCGGATAATCGACGGTGCCGGGGTGATAGGGAATCCAAACCATATTATTTTAGTGTAGCAATAATAATGAATGAGATATGCCGCACGCGGGGGTGGGGGGTGGGGGGGGGGGGTGTCGAATCCCCAAAACCCCCCTTTGGTTTCGCCCATCGGAAGCACTCTTTATTGCATATCACAATTATAATTAAGATGTCAATACAATTTAGTGCCTATGTGACATCCGATCAGGGCACAGCAATATATTATTTAAAATTACAATTAATAAATTTATTTCATACCAGATTCAATTTATATTTATATTAGCTTCTACCCGCGACTTCACTCTCATTTAAATCATTAAATAAGTATCAGAGATCATTTCAATAGAAATGAATCAATATGATTCCAAACAGCTGAAACTATAGTCAGTTGGAAACTATAAAAAGTATCCTATGTTACTTGTAGTACCTCCAAAAATATGTGTACAAAGTTTCATGATGATCGGTTAAGTAGTTGTTGCGTGAAAACGTAACAAACAAACTCACATTCACATTTATAATATTAATAGGGATTCAGTGTCAGTATGTTAAGAGTGAATTTATTATTGTAAAGCATTACTTGAAGCTATTATTATAACTTAATCACACTATTACAGTAAACACAAATAGCTATAACAACATGTTACATATTATAACATTAATTTTCACGTTCAGATGTTGTTGAGTTGCGCTTATATAATGATTTTGTTGAAATAAACGTCAGCCCTTAGGCGTGCGAGGGATTGCGCAAACAAACACGAGAATTTGAGACTGGTTATGTTACTGTAGTTTAGTGTACTGTGACACATTCCACTTGAATGGGATACAATATATGTGTAAATAGTGGAAATTATAGCGCTCAAAAACTTTTTAAATTGCTTAATTATATTCGCGAATAACTTCAAATATTACACTGAATGTTCATAATTGCTATCAGAGGCGCGATAACTTATTTATTTAAAACTTAGTACATCATCAGTACGGGCGGGTTTAATGCTAGGTACCAGCCAACTTATAAATATTTATTAAGAGAAAAAATATGTGAAGGGAGGGATACATAAATAACATATATAAAAAACATAACAACAGTAACATAATTAATTTTTATTAATTTAATAACTTGAAAAAGTTAGAGGTCCAATTGACTAAGAATAGGTCCCCAAATTTAAAAATCTGGTGCTAAACCAACTGCAGCAAGTTCTCTGTTGTAAAAACATTTGCTGTTAGATGTTTAAATAATTTTATTTTAAGGTTTATGTGAGGAGGGACAGTTGCTCCCTTTAGCCCAGTCAGTAAATACGTCACATGTTACAGAGTTAATTTGGTAATAGACAAAAAGTTATTGTTTCGTTGTTGCATTTGTGCATGTAATGCAACTTTCTCACACTTATAATTATAGCACTCTTTTTTGGGCACCTAATCAGATGTGCAGCACGCACACACCCGGGCATGTAGGCCTCACGAGTGTGACAATCAAAGACAACGGTCTAGAATATGCTTCGTGGGAAATTGCACCACTGTTCGCGGTTCATACGACACGCATCCCTATTTCTCTACTAATATTATAAATGTGAATGTTTGTTAGGTTTACACGCAACAACTACTTAACCGATCATCATGAAACTTTGCACACATATGTTTGGAGGTACTACAAGTAACATAGGATACTTTTTACTATAATTTCCAACTGACTATAGTTTCAGCTGTTTGGAATCATATTGATTCATTTCTATTGAAATGATCTCCGATACTTATTTAATGATTTAAATGCGAGCGAAGCCGCAGGTAAAAGCTAGTATTATTATAAATACAAGTGCTATTATGAAGTGAGTGAAACAATGTGGCGACACGTCGACTAAAGGCTGCTTACTCAGTAATCTATACCTACTAATATTCTAAAGAGGAAAATTTTGTATTTTTGTATGTTTGCAACGAATTGCTCCAAAAACTACTTGACCGATTTCAAAAGTTCTTTTACCATTTGAATGGTGAATATCACTGATCAATATAGGCTATATAAATTACAGGAAAAAAATAAGGACCCTTACTAAAAGTTCAATAATGTAACCGAAGGTTGCCAAAAATTGCCATAAAATGTCTTTTATTCGAAAACTATTGATGATAGAACAAAAAAGAGTTCTACAATATTAAAGAACATATCAATGTCCACAAAAAATGTCGCGATATAATATGTTTAACTATATAAAAGCGAAATCACGAAACGTCGAAAATCGCGTGACGTACAAAGATGAAATTTGGTAGGTTATAGTTAGTAAACGTCCGCTAAGAACTGATTTTTCATTAAGGCCAGATTAAGGAGTTGTAAGGGCTCTCGCAGGTTTGTATGAAAGTCTTTTGCTACAAACTTGAAATTTGGCAATGATTAGGTATCGCTACCCGAACCTGCAGTCACGTGAGGTCGTTGAAATATGAAACATCATTAAACTTCATAGTACTTTATATCTTCATTACTACGCGAACAAAGTCGGAGGCAACAGCTAGTGTAGCAATAAACTGAGATCATTAATAACAGCCCTAAGCCTAGGAGGGAATCTCGGATTTGGTTATTAATTATTTAATGAGGCATGGTCGCGTGTCGTCGTCGATGTATTGCATGGCTTTGTTAATACTGTTTGCTTAATTAGATAATTCCATTAGTTTTCTTATTCTCATGAGATTATTGTTATATAGCACGTGGGATTTACATGCGTCACACTAAAGGCACACTAACTGTAATGTGTACAGCCAACTAAACAACACCTCCTTAGTCTAAATTATGACGAAACTGAGACAGCCCGTCTGTGTCAGTCATAGAAAGACGTAAATTCAATACTGATGTACTAGTATTTCTGTTTAAATCTAATATACTTGGCCTAGGACAATAAAATTTCGTGTTTCGGATTAGAAATTACCCCCTCTATTACCAGTATTTCCTTGGTCCTTGACATACGAGTCACCCTGTACAGTTAATCGGATTGTTGATCGGTCTCACAGAACAGTGTGGGAACCATACGTGAATTCTTTATGTATACACTTAATTATTATTATTAAGGGGAGATGATATCAACTAGAATACGTTAAAAACTTTAACTTTAATATTGATATTGAAAATGCAATAACTTTTTTGTTGTATAGAGCGTTTTTAGTTTCGCTCCTCGCCGACAGGATCGCATTGATTTATGAAATACTCCGAAGACATTTTCATTGACATAGCAAACAGATCGCTTACAAAGCCGTCAATCAATCACGTAACAATGACAATTGCGACGGATCGCGTTCGAATCACTTAAGTTATTATTGTGCTATTTAAATATTTATTATAGGATATATTTAGCATCGTAAAAGCCCCTTTATTAATGTGATTGTAACTGTGTTGTGTACTAATGTTATAATTCGACAAGTTTTGTGTATGAGTGTGCGCGCGCGCGTTGTTTCATTAAAAGTAAGCCAATTCACACACTTTATAATAACACAACACTTTCGACACGAGATAATCTAACGTAAGACACTTGGAGACTAAATCATTTCTTGCGCTTACTACGATACTTACAAATTTAATACTTCTTTAGTAATTTAAGCTGATGTCTATGGCAAAAGCGAGCAGAGACAATAGCTAGACACTTTACTCTATAATATCTTAAATATAATCTCAAAGGTTGTGAGCGATATTAATTCCAATTTACAATCAATTATTTTTCAAAAGTTGTGTCCATTCAACTCAGCTATAATATAAAAAGGCAACAAAAAACTAATAATATAATATTAACGCACGAATAATCGAAGAGCTGGTTTTATAACAAATTTAGATGCAAAAAAAGTCGCACTAATTTAATGAATATAATGAAAGTTCCGCGAACAAAAGCAGATAAATCATTGTCACTTAATCACAGATAATAGTGATGTTACATGACTAAATACCCTATCGCCTTTTGTACTAGTGATGCGACAATAGAGCACTTATCGATGTACTTATAATGCACATGATTAATTATCGTATTTGCGAGTGAGTTATTATTGTCGGGGTACTTTCTACTATTTGAGTGAACGAACGTGATTAGGTGAGCGGTGATATTCGGAGATGTTCTTCATTTATTTAATTCCAATATTAATTTTAATATGCGATGGCGATCTTTCTTGAAAACCATACGGAAATATATAGATAAAAAACTGTACAGTTTATTGGACAAAATGTATTAATTTCAGAAAGGTTTTTTTTGTATTGTTAATTTATAAAAAAATATTGAAGCCTATTTATGTAAGCAAGCGAAGTTACCAGTACTTATTTCTAGTGTTAAAAGTTAGGAAAGCCTACTAACACAATAATGTTTATTTAAAAAACATTTAATAATAAATAATTTACAATAAAGTGGTGTAATATTTACACTTGTATATTGTAAAAAACAATAATAATCCCTACTAATATAAATGTGAATGTGAGTTTGTTTGTTACGTTTTTACGCAACAACTACTTAACCGATCATCATGAAACTTTGTACGCATATTTTTGGAGGTACTACAAGTAACATAGGATAATTTTTACTTAAAAAATATATATAAATTTTTACTATAGTTTCCAATTGACTATAGTTTCAGCTGTTTGGATTTTTTCTATATTTGTTTTTATTTTCGTCTGTCATTTTTATATATGCAGAATAAAACTATTTGAATTTTTAAGGTTAGGTGTCATTATTGTGGTTGAGTAGCACTTTATTACAGAAGTGTGATAGGCATTGTCTGTTGACTGAAATATGAAACATCATTAAACTTCATAGTACTTTATATCTTCATTATTACGCAGACGTAGTCGGGGGCAACAGCTAGTATGATAATAAAGTGAATTGATAACTGCGAGTGTTAAGGCAATACAATGCAATTGAAACAGTCGGTTTTGTCATTCCCCGCCATGATTGCCCACTTCACGAATTCACCAAAATTCTCACGAAATTTATGAGCTTTGGGAAGTTTTTACGACACCATAATACACTGTTTCAGACAAACATTTGAAAGATATTAAAATTTTTTACTTTTCATTTTGCGGGTAGGCCTTTAAGACTGACACCCTTGGAGGTTCTTATTGGAAATAGCCGGATGTAATAAACAGTATGTGTCAATTGTTGTCAATTTGGACGGAGTTAATTTGACATCAAGCAGATGGTTGTCACATGCCAAGATAATATACAATCAAGTATAGCAATTGTCCCTTCAAATGTAGTTATTAATTTTTACGAAACTTTATGAGTGAATAGCAAAACAAGTGCCCATTGTAGTGTTGTCAGCCCCGTTTTCTCAAATATCGGGACCTCAATGTAAAAAATCGTATATAAACTATATATAAAACTTATTACGTTATATAAAAGCCTTAACATAAAAACAAAAACATAATTATCTTTAAAAAGAACTTCTTTTCTCTGATATCAATCAAACTAATAAGCAAAAATATATTATTTCTTAACTACCTATCTTGTCTAATATTTTCTTCAAGGAATCAACGATACACTAATTATTTTTATAATTAACATAAATTATTTTTTATAGATACTATAATGAAAAAGCGGGATTTTGGGCGTCCTGAGAGGGCTAGAAAACGGGACCTCTGGCAACACTAGCCCATTGCTATATCTTTGAGTACCTACATATATTAAACAGAATACAATTCCTACTGCGCCGTCTGAACTCAGGGGGGCTACTCAGGCGCACTTCGGACGAGAATACGGACGTTTCCTACTCGGGAACACTTACGTAATCATTCACGAAATTACGGATTTGACAGTGACGTCACGACGGATAGGCCACACAATGCTTATTTTATGGACATTTGACAGGACTTTTTACGGGCTTATGTGTCAAAATTCACATAAACTATAGAAGTGACGGCCGTATCACGAAACTTCGGACATGCCTGAGTAGCCCCCCAGATGTGTGCGTGAACGGCTTTTAATAGAAAACAAATGCCTCAATAGATGATTACAGTTTGTTTATGATGAATAACGAACTACAAATGCGGGCTTAAGCGCAGTTAACGATAACCCGCGGCAACAATTCGTTGAGTAATTCCCTGCATACGAATAACCATTATCTATTACAGCGGTTCTCAAACTTTTTTGGCGAAGGAAAAAGCCTTAACATAATCATAAAAAACTGATTTATATGTATTTATGAATAATCATATTGCAATGTAATATTTAGATGTAACCTTATAATCTCTCTTTGGTAGGTATTTTTTGCAATATTTTAGCCCGAGGGTTCCGCGGGACACACTTTGAGAATGGCTGATCTATTATGTACTAGCACTATTGAGCAGAAAGCAATGGACTCTTGTTTCAGCTATTGAATCACAAACCTCAAAGAAATCGCATCATCATGTAGACTTTGGTCTTCTGTCAGTTGCCTTGACATTACACGAAGAGCAACGAAATACCATTCACCTCACAATATACGTTCACAAATTATATGTTACTAGCAGTTGCCAGCGACTTCGTTCGCGTAGTAATGAAGATATAAAGTACTATGAAGTTTAAATTTTAACATGAAAAAGCAGTTACTGTGACATAACTGTAATAGTTAGACATATGGTATCGCACATTTTTTGTAGATACTGATGTCTTCTATAAAACTGTAGTACATCACTGCTCTATTGTCAATAATATACGCAGCTTTTTTTTTCACACTTTGGGTTACATTATTGAAGTTTTCATACAGATCCCTAACGTTTTTGAAAATATCCTATAGCCTATGTTCATCAGGGATATTGTACGATTCTAATGGTAAAAGAATTTTTCAAATCGGTTCAGTAGTTTCGGAGCCTATTCAATACATACAAACAAACAAACAATCTCTTTATTATATTTGTATAGATACCTTCAAGAACAAACATTACGGAAATCATTTTTAAAATGCATCTATTGATTGCATGTAAGGGCTGGCAGAATTACACCTGCATTGTAAGATCACGTTAGCTAATTGAAAGATGAGCCAGTGGTTATCAACAAACAAAAAAGGCAATAAGACCCGTACGACCTCGGTCTGTCAACTGATTTTTAAAAGTCAAAATTCAATTACCGGTCCTAAAGGTCGTTTTGTAGTTAACGAAGGATCGAATTACCAATATATAGGTATTTATTCTAATACTAGCTTTTACCCGCGGCTTCGCTCGCATTTAAGTCATTCAATAAGTATCAGAGATCATTTCAATATGATTCCAAACAGCTGAATCTATAGTCAGTTGGAAACTATAAAAAGTATCCTATGTTACTTGTAGTACCTCCAAAAATATGTGTACAAAGTTTCATGATGATCAGTTAAATAGTTGTTGCGTGAAAACGTAACAAACAAACTCACATTCACATTTATAATATTAGTAGGGACGAAACGTTGCCATATAAATATGCGAAAATATATAATGTTAAAGAAGATATTGTAAGACTTTCCAAATCATACGTAATATGAGAGTGATGATGAGTTGCGGTTAACCGCATCACGTTGCGGTTTCTAACATCAATTTTGAAAGTATTAAATTGTTGCTAATGACGTGTGTTTAATAACAAGGTCAGCATCGGCGGCAGTTAGCGCGCGTGGTTTACTCCAAGGGCTTTCCCGTTTACCAGTTAGCAAGCAGCGGGTGCATTTCATACAATCTTAAGGTTGCTCCGAGCGCATGCATCACGACATAATGCCAGCTCGATTACTCAATGTTAAAACGTGATATTTCCATATGCGACTTGCCAAATACGTACAAGTTAAAATCACGCCCCTATTGCAATAACAAGAAGGGTGAAAATAGAGACACAACCCTTTTTATTAAAATTACAACGTGGAATTGTTCTGAAGCTGATCACGTGTGGCCTCGAGTTACACTTCGTGCTCATTAGAAGCATTCACGTCTACCTCCGAGCTGATGGTTTGCGGTTCGACTCCAACGAACGAACGGCACGAACGTGAATAATACAATACCGACATTATTACGTTAATTTCCAGGAAATAATAGAGCTTAGGGATTTGAGATTAATGACAATCCTAAATGGAGATTAATTCAGTGACGTATCGAAGAGAGGGGGGGGGGGGCAAGGGGGGGGGGACTGTATTCATATAATAATTTAAAATAAGGGAACATATATTATATGTACATATATTTAAACCCATTTAATTCATTTAGTTGTTCATGGCGGATATGTCACGACACATTCGTGCTTAGACCACTTTCACCATATAGTCTTGTTAGAGCACGTGTCCATTGTTTATGACGATACGACAATTACACACTATTACATACACTCTCTGTCATGTCTCATTGGCATTAGAAATATGTACAACGATGACTACGACAGCGAATAGTTACTTTGCGTTTCCTTCCTTGTTTTCTTCGAGTAATGTGATGTATAATAGCCCCATCCCTCGCATGTGCCGCAGTTTTAACGATCTACACGAAAATGTCACTGATCTTGATTTATTCAACTTGAAGCCAAAGAATTTCAAGTCTATTTTGCACTTAATGTTCTATGTTTGAGCAGCAGACTGGCATTCGAATTATTCATAATGTACATAGTTTTGTTTATCACAACTATTAGGTTACCAAACTTAGCTTTATTTCTCTAGTCTAGTGTAGTTGTTACTTTCATGTTATGGTTTGTTAAATGTTTGTTTGTGTGTGTCTAAATCAGTCATTCTCAAAGTGGTGTTCCACTGAACCCGAGGGCTAAAATACTGCAAAGAATACCTACCAAAGGGAGATTATAAGGTTACATCTAAATATTCCAACTAAATATTACATTGCAATATGATTATTCATAAATACATATAAATCAGTTTTTTATAATTATATTAAGGCCAAAAAAGTTTGAGAACCGCTGGTCTAAATAAATAAATAAACGAAGACGCGTGTAGAATGGGAACAGTGTCAATCTCCTTCGTCATCACCTATTTGGTGCGCATGCGTCAGCGTTCAACGCAACACTGCAACAACCTGTAACAACTACTCCCATACAAATATAGAGCAACCTTCATATAATATTACTGAAGGGAATCAGAATATAATTCGTTATATCAAGTAGTTTGTTACAATGAGGTTCGTTATACAGAGGTTAGATTGATCAGCGTTAAAAAAAATTATTAATGTCAGCTTTACGTAGGTACTAATCTGCTTTCCCTGTTATAGCGAACGATTTCGTTAAATAGAGGTAAATAATACTTTCTTTTTATATTTTGTAAAGATTATAAAAAGGTTTTTAACAAATGTATTCGTAATGTAAAGGTATATTTTGCATTAGCTCTTACGGGCAGTTCTAAGGTATTTTGAAACATTTGTTAAATCCATGCTTATGTACGTCGCTTATTCTGAAAGAAAATATATGAAAACTCAAGCGTGATTTTTGAATAAACTATCCACTATAATCCCGCTTCAAGTTGATACCATTGCTTAAGCAGGTCTTGCCAAATGTCTGTACAGTAATACCCCACTTTACGCGACCCACTTCACTATACCGCGAAATTCAAAAGTCGCGTTCAATTGTCCCGCATTTCGCGAAAGAGTGAGTATAAACATAATGTAGTCATCAACTTCTCTATGGTCGCGGGAATTTCAGTTTTTTCCGGAACGTATCTCTCGCGTAAAGCGGGGCATCACTGTATTATGTTCGTGCGCCTGAGTAGCCCCCCAGCCACGGCCCTGACATCATTCAGTTCCACTAAAATTACTTAAATTAATAATAAAAGACGGCAATTACAATAACACTGGCAAATGGCGAAATGACTGATAATTATCTCAAATGTGTCAAGTGCGGTGTACGAATGCATTTAAGCATTTAAGCCCTTAACACAGAAGCTATTGAATATAAATTCGCGCAGAACGTGCTCGTTTATTCTTATTATTACTCATGGTTTGTAAAACTGTTCTGAGAATTGGCTATCTCTGTTTCTGATGCAAAGATTACAGTATATTATTATTTAATTAAGACATTAATTAGTGAGATACTTCCAGTTCGGAGGTTAATCACGATGTCTACATGAATACCATAACCACTGTGTAATATGATTTAAAAATTGTTATTCACTTTTTTTTTCTGAATTAAAATTCAGTTTTTTTTTTATTATTATTACTTTATGTACAGGCTATGATTCTTGTCTCTATGAGTTTCTTGTGATATTCTACTCGTCATACGCCTTCCCGAAGTCACGATAGAGTCTAACGATGAGCAAGTGCACGCCTTTAGTGCCTATGCTAATAAACGATTTTCATTTCATTTCATTTCATTTCAATAAAAGAAAATACCAATTTGGGTCCCACGTGACAGGCATTACCTAGTGTGGGGTCATTGAAGCGCATTTGTTATTTTAATAATCCCTACTAATATTATAAATGTGAATGTGAGTTTGTTTGTTACGTATTCACGCAACAACTACTTAACCGATCATCATGAAACTTTGTACACATATTTTTGGAGGTACTACAAGTAACATAGGATATTTTTTATTTAAAAAAATATATTTTTCACTATAGTTTCCAACTGACCATAGTTTCAGCTGTTTGGAATTTTTCTATATTTATTTTTATTTCCGTCTGTCATTTTTATATATTGCAGTATAAAACTATTTGAATTTTTAAGGTTAGGTGTCATTTTTGTGGTTAGATGCCACTTTATTACAGAAGTGTGATAGGCATTGTCTGTTGACTGAAATATGAAACATCTTTAAACTTCATAGTACTTTATATCTTCATTATTACGCAGACGTAGTCGCGGGCAACTGCTAGTAAATAAATAAATTCAATAAACGGATTATCCTAATAATGTTTTCCACATAATCGAATGTTGACTTGTCATTAGGGATGACGACCGGCCGGGAGAGTGAGAGCTTTTTAAAATTTACACATTTGTCCATACATGAGTTATAAACTGAAAATAGCTAAATAAAATCTGAACGTTAATGGAGAAGTCTGTCGTCCCTATTGTTGGTGACGGTGCATGTTTGTTTCGTGCTCTCATAAAGCCGCGTCTCCTGCTCCTGTGTCTTCCAAACATTAGACAAAAACATCGAAACATTAGGGCGTGGCCTACACAATGTTTTTGCTTTCCGTCGACCACGGAAAACAAAAAACATTGTGTATGAATACAAAAATGTATACGGCCACGCCCCAATGTTTCGATGTTTTTGTCTAATGTTTGGAAGACACAGGAGCAGGAGACGCGGCTTAAGATATACGGAACACAAGATAGAGCGATGGAGGTGCGTTCAGAAATTGTCAGATATGTGGTTAGTAACTGGAGCAAGTTTTCAATTATGACCCACGACAGGAATGGTGATAACTACTTAACATACGCTAAACAAAAGTAAATCCGCAAATCCTATGCCTAATTAATAATAATAATACTTCTTAACGCGAGCGAATATAATGAAAAATAAAACAATAACAAATTTGCGATTTTGTAGATAGCTTACCATGTTTATAGCGGGCCATATATTTTCGTTAGTTGGAGATGATCTAAGATAGTGTCAATTCTACTATATTCTAACTTGATATAATGAAGAAGTTAGCGAGTTAGTTTTATCGGAAGCATACGTCTCTATGACTTATGACACAAACTCACTCGTCTATGTACACAAGTATTTAATAGTCATTACGAAATATATTTTATAAGCAAAACCAATACACACATGGCACAAAACAACTTTCTATAATGAGTAGAAACGCGAATTACGATGGATCTATTTTAGTTCGGCAATTAATGTTGGCCTAATGATTAGTATTTTTTGTAGCGAAACCATAAACAAAAATAAAGTTATGTATTTAACTTTTAACTGCTGAGGTGGGGGCCTCTCAGGTTTTGAGAAAAAATTTTGAATGACTAATTAGTTATTTTTTATTTATTCTTGTTGATTTATGATCTCATGTGATTTTTTCCAAAAAATGCTAAGTGTTTTCGAAATTTTGAAATGATAGTAAGTTATATTTAAACAAAATATATTTAAATACATCCACTGAAGTTAAATATTAGACACTAAATCCTAAAAACTAAAGATTTTTAAATACAAGCACATATAAGGTATATGGGGGACTCTGAGGCCCCCACGTCAGTGTTTACGTGAAATTAAATCCACCTCAGTAGTTAAAGGTTAAGCTGTTATAGCATTTTTGTAATAGACTTGAAATGAGCTTTTTACCATCACCAATTTCATATATAATTTTACTTATTTTAAGCGTTTATATTTTATTATTTTAATAGTCTATTAAATAAAATATAAAAAGTTTAATAATAAATAATGTTTGCTATTAGCACTAAACCTTTTATTCGATGTACATATTAATCAATTTCCAGATGGCGATAACCTGCGATTGTCCGATGACGCAGCCAGGTCCGACCCTGGCTGCCACATGTGGGGGAGGCGCTTTCATGCTGTTCATGGGACTTCTGGAAGTATTCCTCAGGAGTCAGTGTGATCTGGAAGATCCCTGTGGACGTACGCATGCAAGTATCTTTATTTTTATAACGTAGCCGCTGTAACATTTGAATGAAGATGATGTTTTGAATAGACAGGTTGAGAGTTTTAATCTAGTAGGATGACCAACTTTCTCCACCGGAGGATTTCAATGCATAAGTGGTTTGATTTCAAGTAAAATTACTTCCTGGCCACGAAAGGCACAACCAATGACCTCTGTTGTTTGATTGCTCCGAGTAATCCGATCTGATATTTAGATACTTATTACGTATCTTCTAGTAACTTACAAAAGCACTTTTTGCAAATACAATATAGGTAGGTATACAAAATAAATGTTTTCTGAATAATACAATATTTTTTTATATATACTTATATTTTTATTAAATAATATTTAACTTTCGAATATAATGAAAAGAAATGTGGAATATAAAAAATAATACGAATGAAATGCAAACTACAGAATAACCTTAATGTAACGACCCTCAATATAACGAATTCCTCGATTTAACGAATTTTACTGCCTGTAAGAGCTAATCCAAAATATACCTTTACAATACGAATACATTTGTTAAAAACCTTTTTATAACGAATTTCCAATCTTTGCAAAATATAAAAAGAAAGTATTATTTACCTCTATTTAACGAAATCGTTCGCTATAACAGGGAAAGCAGATTAGTACCTACGTAAAGCTGACATTAATAAATTTTTTAACCTTGTTAAAACGAATCGTAGACCAACCTAACTTCTGTATAACGAACATTATTGTTCCAACCAAATTACTTGATATAACGAATTATTTTCTGATTCCCTTCTGTATCGTTATATCATGGTTACACTGTATTAGTAATCTTTGAGGCCGGCATAGCGGGGGTAACTTTTAATTGTAGTTACAGTTGCACCCTCTAGTGGGCACATTCCAACTTCGCAATCAGTAAAATATTAACTTTGATAAACAAATGGATGGTGTTTTGTGTTCGATGAATAAATCAAAACTTTTATTCCCTCTGCCGTCATCTCCGGAGGCTGCGAAGTTGCGTTAATAGGTATTGATGGGCTTGTGGGGATTCGGAAAACTCACTATTTTTTTATATACATATTATTGTTTACATATAGCGAAGTCAGTGGTCAGAGCAGTCTAAAATAATATGTAACTATGAAACTATTTACCCCGGTTAATTTTTTGTGTGTCGACTGACGACTGTCGAGTGTGAACTTTCTTACGGATATTGTGTATTGTAGTTAGTACTTAGATAATTAAGTTTTTTAGGTTTCATTAGGTACCTTACAGGTCAGAGCCAGGGTGGGGCAGAACTCCCCTCACTAAAGTAATCGAATGTGCTGCTTCCAGTATCGTCGTCACATGGATAGCGTGTATGACTTCATCGTGATCGGCGGCGGCTCTGCTGGTGCGGTGGTCGCAGCCAGGTTGTCCGAAGTGCCTCAATGGAGAGTCCTGCTGCTGGAGGCTGGTCAGTATTGTTAAACTACTTACTACTCTTCAAGTATAGAAAACTTTTAAGATGATACAGCTAACCGTTTGTCGATAGTACCTATATGAATTTATTTATTCCGCATCAGGTTTCGATGAGCCAACAGGCGCTCAAGTACCATCAATGTTCCTTAACTTTATTGGCTCCAGCATCGACTGGGGATACCAGACTGAGCCTGAACCGGCCGCTTGCCTCGGGGAGGGTGACAGGAAATGCTATTGGCCGAGAGGAAAGGTGACTTTTATTTTAATATAAGTTTTTACATAAATTTACAAGAATCTATATATTATAACTTACTGAATGTCTATTTTAACAATAAAGGCATCATATTGCTCGATTTTTGGCCTAAATCAAGTTTTGTTCAGGTGTTGGGAGGAACATCAGTAATGAACGGCATGATGTATATACGTGGTTCAAGGCGTGACTATGACGCGTGGGCGGCGGCAGGCATCGAAGGCTGGTCCTACGACGACGTGCTTCCGTATTTCCTTAAATCTGAAGATAATAAACAGGTAACATTTGGTAACACATTTGGTTCTTGTTTTTTATTTATTTATGTATTTTTGTATATCTATCCCTTTATCACCTCGAGCATGCCGTCCTATCCTATAATTAAAATTTTATTTAGTTTATATAATAGTAGTCCTTTTTATAATATATAGTTTTAATGTAATTATGTAGTTTTATAAATAAATAAACATAAGGTAGTCTGCGTATAGACATTAACTATTAAATTTATTTGCTCTACATCTAAAAGTTGGTTGTCTGGAAGAGATCGCTTCTTAGCGATAAGGCCGCCATCTCCTTACTAACTTACTTGTATTATTTTTTTCTGTATTATTAAGCAATAAATAAATAAATTCATTGTGAGATATTTCTGGAATCTGGGATAAAAATTTCAGATGAACCAAATGGACCAAGGGTACCATGCTACTGGAGGACCACTCACGGTGTCACAGTTTCCATATCATCCACCATTGAGCTACTCCATCGTGAAGGCTGGAGAGGAATTAGGTAAAACCAACAAATACACATTCACTCGTATTTAAGTCATTAAATAAGTATTAGGTACAGATCATTTCAATAGAAATGAATCAATATGATAACTATGTTTTCTTGCTTGGCTGGGATTATCAACTTTTAATTTATAATCCCAGCTTTATTGAATTACAACAACAAATGTTAAAATATACTTCACTGTAATAAAAATAAATAATTTTGAATTCTAACAATTTAAAAATATAAAATGCAGAGTGTTGATCTAGGATATTTTTGTAGACTATATTATAAGTGTTTCCGTCGGGTGAGACTATAGCCAATTGGAAACTATAGTATGTTACTTGTAGTACCCCCAAAAATATGTGTACAAAGTTTCATGATGATCGGTTAAGTAGTTGTTGCGTGAAAACGTAACAAACAAATTCACATTCACATTTATATAGTAGAGAGGATTTAATTTCAGGTTACGAAGCTAGAGATCTAAACGGCGAAAGACACACTGGCTTCTCGATTGCGCAGACGACAAACCGCAATGGCTCCCGTCTGAGCACAGCGCGGGCGTTCCTCAGACCAAACAAGATGCGGCCCAATCTCCACGTGATGCTGAACGCCACCGTCACGCGGATCCTTATCAACCAGACAAACAGACAGGCATACGCTGTACAAGTTATGAACAGCTTTGGACAGACTGAAACTATATTTGCTAATCATGAAATCGTTTTAAGGTGAGATATAAAGTGATGTTTAATACGCAAAATATGTACAATAGACAAACGGTGAGCTACATCACCTGAATTTTTTTATTGATAGCCCAGCATATGACCACACTCCGCCTGATGTTAAACTAGAGTGCGGTCCATGAGCATAGACAATTATTACCACAGACAGCCGACTTGAGGAGACCCTAATTAACAGGGCACACTCCTCTCGTCATCCCGGCTACTTTCAAGCTGATCCTGACACGCGATATATATTTTCGTTTGTACCTTTGTACAAGTATTTGAACATCTAGTAAATAATAAACTTAGTTAAAATAGTACATTAAAGTGTTAATGTATTCCATGGGTAGGGTTATATGTGGATACAGAAAAATATGTAATCCAGTTCCTATTATACCGCTATCAGTGCTAGTGGACAATGAATCACCTTTCCTCCGTATGTTTGCAGTGCTGGTGCAGTCGCTTCTCCCCAGCTCCTTCAGGTAAGCGGTGTTGGAGACCCGACTGTTCTATCACGAGCTGGCGTCAAAACCATACATAAGTTGCCAGGTGTTGGGAGAAATCTACACAACCACGTGGCGCATTTCCTCAATTTCCAAGTAAGTAAAAACATTATTAAATTGACCAAAGATAAATACATGAAAACGATTAATTATTATTCCCAGGTGAATGACAATAACACGGCACCTCTTAACTGGGCGACGGCCATGGAGTACCTGCTGTTCCGCGATGGGCTCATGTCCGGAACTGGCATCTCAGAAGTGACAGCCTTCATAAATACCAAATACGCCAATCCAGCTGACGACAACCCCGATATTCAATTGTTCTTCGGCGGTTTCCTCGCGGACTGTGCCAAGACTGGCATGGTTGGGGAGAAGTTAGGAAACGGTTCACGCTCGATACAGATCATACCAACTGTTTTACATCCCAAGAGCAGAGGCAGACTCGAGATACGATCAGCCAGTGTCTTCGATCATCCCAAGATTTATGCTAAGTAAGTTTCAGAGCTATATTTAGGTTTTTCAGATCTAATGCGAAGCCTGCTAAACTTTTATCAGTTAACTCGTTTGTAACTCACTAACCAGTGATTTGAATATTTATTCCAGTTATCTAACTCACTCGGACGACGTGAAAACTCTAATTGAAGGCATAAAGTTCGCTATAAAGTTATCAGAGACGAAGGCTTTACGCCGTTATGGAGTTAAACTAGATCGAACCCCAGTGCCTTCGTGTGAAAAGTACAAGTTCGGTTGCGCCGCGTATTGGGAGTGCGCGGTCAGACGGCAGACGGCTGCAGAGAACCACCAAGCTGGCTCTTGCAAACTTGGGGCGAGAGGAGACCCTGACGCGGTTGTGGATCCATTGCTGCAGGTATATCTCATATATTTTACTAAGAAACAATACGTTCTATTTGCATTTCATGGTACTCGTTCAGGTTCAAGGAATAGACCGCCTCCGTGTCGCTGATGCAAGCGTGATGCCAGCTGTCCCGTCGGGTAATACCAATGCGCCAACTATTATGATCGGGGAGCGAGCTGCTGACTTCATAAAGAAAAGATGGTTGAGGTAATGTTATTGATCAGCACATCGGCGATACATTAACTAATTTACTTTTTTAAATTATTTTATGTATAGGCTATGATTGAGTTTTTTGTGGTCTTCTCGTCATACGCCTTTCCGAAGCCATTGTGGAGTCTGACGATGAGCAAACGCACGCCTTTAGTGCCTATGCTAGTAAACGATTTTCATTTAATTTCATAATCAGAAGTAATATTAGCTTTAAATATAAATCTATCTCATGAAAAATAGTTTCTAAAATACTCAATACAACAACGAAGAATCTACACAAACAAACTATGCACTATAATAACTTTGAATCGCTTTGTAAAAAAATGCAATTCCTATTTAAAATGTGTTTTATCTATATTCTTTCTCTACTAATATAAAGAGGAATGATTTGTACGAATTGGCAAAAACTTTGGAATGAATGCTACATTATCACTGATCAATATAGGCTATATAAATTACAGGAGAAAAAAATCTTGACTAAAACTACAATAACACCGGAGACTCTGAAAAGCGCCCTTGAAATATGAAACATCATTAAACGAAGTCGGGGACAACAGCTAGTATATAATAAATAAAACAAAATGTTATTTTTATATCATGTTTATTTGTATAAAGTATCAAACTGCATTACATATTGGAATAAAAGTTAATAGGAGATAATTTGATTAGGAGTTAAAAATTGTTCAACAACTAACTAACAGTTTAAGTTAGAAATGACTTACGAACATTCTAAAATAAAACAATTTCTTAGATTACCTCATCCACGACTGACTTAGAGATATAAAATAATTATGTTAAAAAAACAACTAAATATTCCCACTTCAACCCCATAGTATTCGGCCCGGGGACGAATTCATTTGTGCACCAGTCGTACTTGAAATACGCCAGCCGTCCCATTGGGCCGAAAATGTTACCTAAAACCTAAACTATAAATTGATTACTACATAGGTCA
>JAPWLS010000744.1:0-240985 GCA_028551675.1 Tineola bisselliella | reverse complement strand
ATGTCGATATGTATGTCGTAGTATTTATAGTGTATTCTTGGCAAGTTCTGCTGTTGGGCTAGTTGGCTGTTCTCCATTTCTTGTATACATATCTAGACTTCTAGAATAGACTATAGTGTGACCGTAGCTGTATAGTAATTTGTTACGAAAACGACTAAGATATGTGAATTGTTGAGTAATAAATGTTTGTTTTTGATTACATAAAACATCTAAGTTATTAATTTAATCGCCTTTCAGAATTAGCTTGAAAGCAGTCGGGTTTATCAAGAAGAGAGTTGCCTTGAGAGTTAAGCAAGAATAATATTACAAGCTATGAACATTATTTAGTCAGAAATATTTTGTATAAGATCCGTATTCAGCGAACGTATTCTCTTACATGTTTTTTAATATTATAAAAGGATGTATGCCCCCAAACAAAATATAATCCTAAGTAGTTACCAAACGGTTTAAGGATCCCTAAATCTGTTTATAGCCAACAAAAAAGACAGATTATTTGTTTGTCCGAAAATCTTGACCTAGAAATTTATAGGTATAATAAAAAAATCACAAACAAAAACTTCGCATCAGAAAAACAAGAAAAAAACATTGATTAAGAAAAAAACATTTTTTAAGGCTTATAGATTTTGTTTTTCATATTTTTTACAGCTAAAAATAATATCGAGATGTACCGATGACCTTTATGGAAGAACGTTTTATAGGAACTTATTTAAAGAAAACGTACTGAATAATACCTCTAGATCAGCGGTTCTCAAATTTTTTTGGCGAAGGAAAAAGCCTTAATATAATTATAAAAAACTGGTTTATATGTATTTATGAATAATCATATTGCAATGTAATATTACGTAATATTTAGTTGGAATATTTAGATGTAACCTTATTTTTTGCAGTATTTTAGCCCTAGAGTTCCGCGGAACACACTTTGAGAATGACTGCTCTAGATAAAATAAATAACTTTATAAATTTAGAAAAAAAAAGCTTTATCTGTATACCAACATGATGATGACTCATGACGTCATAACAGTCATGCAAAGTTTTGTTTGTCTATTTATTATTTGTTACATATCGAACAAAATATTTTATTATTAAAGTTTTCACCAAAACTAAGTTCAAATTGTCAACAATCTAAATGATCGGGTCACGCCTATGTGAGTCTATTTAAATCATAGTAATTGTTGCTAATTAATCGATACTAAACTGTTTTGCAACAAAATTAGATTTTAAATACTACCTACGTTTAGTTGTTATTTTAAGCTTATTGTAGCTTGAAATAGGTAATACTTGAATAATGTTCAACGCAACTATGTATGTATACGTATTACTATTGTATTTTCAAGTATCTATATCGCGTGCGAGAAAAATTCACCTTATAAACATTGGCAATTTACCTAGAAAAAATACGGACAAGATGAAAGTATGTGATATGAACGAAATCTGTAATAAATTTTTATTCTAAAATTTTATTAGTTACAGGTACATAATTTAAATATGAAATAAAATTAACGCCTAAATAATATTCAATTTTAAATTAAATTTTCAGGCGCATAAAAACTAAATACATTTTTTTAAATTTATAAAATAGTTTTGTACTTTTAGAACTACATGCTATGGTTGTTGTTATAATAAAATTAACTTGACATGAGGGATAAACTACAAAAGCTCCACATATCTCCCTTAATCCAAAACGCTCAAAGTTCTCAACGAGAACACAAGCTTATTATCTCCGTCATAATTGTTAGAAATAACTTTCAAGTAATTTACAATGGCATATCTTGACGCAACACTCGTTTTATATAAACATTGTCTTTTGTTGATTTTAATTAATTCGATATAAAGCGACACAATGCACTATGTACTGAAAGAATCATCATATAAATATAGATCTAAAAACATCGATTTAGTACTATAACTTATGGTGTTGCTATGCATAAGGTAATGTAACATTTTAAATCAAACTTCTTTTGTTTCAGTGTGACGTAGACATGGAGGTGATTCAACCGCCCTGTACATAAATTCAAAACATTTCCTGATAGTGTTTCAGGTTCAGTTTAAAAGTTGTCGAGCATAGAAAGCTTTAAAAGAACTCCAATACAGAGTGAGTTGCCATGTAGAGGTATTACTATCACAAGAAACAATCATATATAACACTACACAATAAGTATATGGTAGATATTTTAAATGCAATGTGATGAGACGTGAGTTGCGTTTTGGTTTTTAATTTTACCGTGACATAATGACAATCGAGATCTTCTGTGCTCGAATAATCATCAAAACTGGGCTGCCGAGTACCTTCAAAAAGCTAAACAGACAAGAATACACGTGTTTCATTTTAAACGAATCCACTCAAAGGATTGAACTAAAATTTAAATACGAAATAAAGTATTCGAAGACGACAGACGTCAAACTTTTAAATCTCTAGACGTTGGGAAACTCGAATGAAATGAAACAGGGATCTTAACTCCGAGCTCGTTAAATGATTTGACTTCCATCAGCTTTTCATAAACACCTTAAGCGGTTTGAATTAAATATATTTTAATGGAGTGATCATCTGCATAAGTCTATGAACTTTTTGTTGGTGAAAGAATTTAAGAAAAATAAGTATAGCACTATGGAATTTAAATTTATGTTTTAAGCATTTATAGGTGTATTTATAAAAATAGTTACTTTGTTGGTTGGTTGCTATTTATAAACACTAGAAAGATGGGTCATAAGACCGCACAACATTTTGTTAAACTGCTAAAAAATAATTTTAAGTTCCTTTTAGTAAAACGGAAGCAGTCATTTTGGTTTCAAATGTACTGCTAAAGTAGTCCAGTTTAGTTTGGTATATAACTGTTTAAGAACCATGACAAATATAGAATATATATTAGAATTTGCTCTAACATATTCTTTCTCTGTAAAATTATATTAGTGAAGTAAAAATAAATTTGAAATATAATATACTGTAAATTTTTTTTAAAGATTTTTTATTATTTTCATTTAATTAAAATTATAGTAGGTACCTACAAGAAAAAATAACATTTTGTTATCAATAAAAGTAATTAATGACTTAAAAATTATATAATATAATATAATATTAAAAACAAGATTAAGATGTTTCCTCTGAAAACTCTATCGGATATAAAATTAAGGGCTTATTGGAAATAACTTTGATGAAGAAAGGAAGGCCTATCAATAAATCCCTTCCCCTATCATGACATTGACACACTTCCTGAAAAAGATACTTATTTTTTGGCCACTGAATTTATATGCTCGTAACGACTTTTTAACGACTTAACTTTTCTATGTTTTCGTTGAGTTGACCTCAAAACGGACAAAACTCGATTTAAACTTGTGCCACTCGTATTCAATGCAAAATGTGAATTACACGAGACGATTTCTTATTGTTTCTTTATAACAATTTTAATAATTATTATAGTTAATATAATAAAGCATACATCAATCTTTTAATTCTACTTCGCGGTAAGGACAAAATACCATCCAATATACATTTTAAAACAAGTAAATAAACAAAAGAATTTGAATAAAAACAATTGAATTTAAAATACTCAGAAAACCCAAACTGGAACACCCTATGCTATAACATAGGTCATCAAAAAAGGACGAAACAAATACGTAGTACCCAGATTCGAAATAAATATTTAGCCTTTTTTATACCATTTCATAAATCAACGTTATTAATAAATGCTTCGACCGGATATACAATTTGTTGTATGCAATGAAGTCTCAGATTTATAGACACCGGGAGATATCCTGCAAAATATCAAATCGGCTTGATATTAAGCTGAGAGCACACTTATCTTGTTCCATCATAACGAGATTCGGAGACGAGTACCGTCTGCAGAAATAACTTTAGACGGTAGATTCGGCACGTGTAAACGTCACATTACAAAGTTTAAATGGCCACTAACAAAGTCACACTTATTTAATTATTAACTTGCTATTTGTGTTCTACATGTTAGACTATATTTAGCGAAACGGAAGCGTCCATGAACAGGGGCAATTAATACGTTTATACTAACTTTCCTACTTGAAATTTATTTTACAAGTTAAACTTGGAGTTTATACAATTAACTACTTCATATTTACTTGGTTGATATTATAAAAATATATAAATAAATAAAAAGGGTTTATTTCCTGTGTTGAATGTTAAAATATTTTTTGTACTTACTATTGTCTTTATTTTTGATAGCATCACAGATGCTTCTGATCCTTCGAAAATTTAACAGCGTGGTCGTAGTACTTACTGCTTGCAACGATAGCTTAAAAAAATTGAAAATATCGTCTTTCGAAATTATTTTTATGTCAACATTCTATATGGAATGTAATTCAAGAAATATAAAAGAACAGAAAAAAGGTTGAATAATTCCTAAAATAACAAATGAACACATAATATTAATATATGTAAAGAAGATGAACATGCGTAATAAGATATTAATTTCTGTAACGATAACTTACACTTCAAATGTACTAATTCAACTTGCCTGAAATGACTTAGAAGTAAACCCTTGTAAACAAGACAAGCGCTATCTTCCAGCAACTGTTCGTGTTTATATTAATGGTTCTAAACTTATTTGTCCCTTTGATATCTTGGCGAATACACATACCACATTCCATGTTTCGTTTAGTGCCTCTCTGTTGCTGATTTGTGACCCTTATTTCTAATTTGTGGTATTGTGTCCCAATTTTATTAAATGATTTTTAAAATGTGTTTATGTGATATAGATATAAAAAGAATTAATTAATTAGCAATTGCTAATAATTTGGACTCAAAAATAATTTAGAAATATTGTTAATAACAGACGTGGAGTCTAGATTGTAAAAGACATAACAACATCAACAATGAAGACAGTGAGACGAAATCGACTGTTAGACTATTCATACATATCTGAAAATAGAGTATAGAAAAAGAACGGAATGAGCCCACGAGCTTGAGTGAATGTTTCTTTTTTGCATAGAGCGTTTTAGTTTCAATACGTCACCGCTAGGTACACATTGACTTGCTATATATATAAAAGAAGGAGTACAATGCAATTATTGGGACGAAAAATATTGACTGATGGAATCTATAAGTAAGAACTCAATGTATCTAGTATAGGCAGAACTGTGTAAGCTCATGATGAGGCTCTCGTAATTGCGCAACTTTGAAACTGTTTCTTAAGCACAAAGTTGTTTGTCCTTCGTGGTGTAAGCCTGAATTGTTTACTCGTGATATATTACAAGTCGGATTGTCATTTGTTTTTACATTTTGTAATATTAAAAGACTTTAAGATAATTGTTTTTGTTTTTAATTTATGGTAAAGTATTCTTATAAATGAAGTAAGTAATTATTTTTTTAAATGCACATAGCGTTGATCCCGAATTGACTTCTAGACGAGGAATTCCTTAGCAGAAATATCTTTTATAAAAATATATATATTTGAATACTAAATATCACATGATTATTTCAATCATGATTTCTTGAAGAATTCCTCTGACCTCTGACGTAACTGATATTATTTGTAAAAGTATTTTATTTATTTAACTAATTTAAAAGACCTTGTGCGGCTTACTAATTTAATTCACTTATTAAAAAAATGAGGTGATAAAAATACGAAAAGCCCTGCATTAGATCTAACTGTTTATATTAATTATATAGAATACATGTATGATGTACCTATACCTTAAAACCAGTTATTAGTATGTCTAAATTATGTATCTAAAACGCATGAAACACAACCATAATATCATGTTGACAAACTAACGATATGTATAATCCAATTGTATATATTAGCATTAATTCCATTAAAGTTTATTTAGTTGTGTTATCAAGGCGAAAACACGCAGCTATGAGTGACGGGTTTTGTATTGTATTCGTGGAATGCATTGTTCAGATACAAGCCACTTTATAATTGTTAAAATAACAATTAGAATCTTATCTAATTTTAAGAATTTAAAAGAATTAACAGAACGTTCTTTTTTAAAATAAGTTTCTCAAAAGAAATGCTAAATATTCCTCTTCCTTTTCTGTTTCAGAAGTTCAAGCACTTACAATAAGACAATCGCCAACATTGAACTCTTTCAAAGCTTTTCAAGCACTATCTTGACACGCGGAATAACGATGCATCAATTATCTAATTTATTTTATATAAGTATTTATTAATGTATTTTGATACTATATGTATGTGTATGTACTCTGTTATTATGTATATTATTTTTTATTAATTAACTTTAATTTTAAAGTTAATCACCGCATTCTTCTCCTAATGGTTAGCTGGTAGAGAATGCCAAATGGCATTAAGCTCGCCATTGTGCCAATGTTTTTTTTGTTGTACAATAAAGAATTATTATTATTAAATGCATATTATAAAATCGCTTCGTCGCGTAGCCTCGATGTTGCCGGAGTAATTTTGTATATTTTTTATTAATTCATTTAAAATTATCAATTTAATGCTAAATATAATTATAATAATAAAAGTGTGTGACGCATTTCATTTGATCCGAGTTAGCACAAAGTGAAACAGGATAGAATTTAAATGTGTATTATGTTATTCCGACAGAGTTACGTGTTGCTGGAAGTATTACGTGAGGTTTAGACGAGATTGGAGATATTTACAGATTGTATTACGCTTTTTTTAACTCAATAATTTTACAGTTGATATTGGTTTGATTGACAATTATTGAGAGAACAAATAGATATCAAAATCAAATTTTCCTCAAATAAATTTTTACCCCAAAAATATGTTTTTTTTTTACCTAGGTATTTAATTTTGTTAATTGTAGTCGACAATTTGTTCATGTTTTACTCGTTTCTTTTTGCAGTCGTCTTTTTTTTTCTCTAAGCATACGTTGTAATGTTATAATCGCGTACAAATTCATAGAAAAAAGCACATACAAATTATTTCATTTCAAGTAGTGTGTCATAGTCACCTCATAATGGTTGGCCTCAAAAGTTATGTTTTGTATAGAACACATTTATATTTATGACGGAAAGGGATATAACATTTGTAGAAGTAATATGTGTCACATTTACCCTATAAGATATCAAGCCTAAGCTGGTACAGTCAACTACAAATATTTAACATGCGTGTTTTATGAATTTCGACTTTTAAATAAATAGTAAATACATATAAGATAACCACAACTGAAGCTATCGTTGTCATTAGACCAGTGTTTCCCAAACTTTTTTGTGTCATGCTCCACTTTAGTCTTTCTAAAATTCTTATGCCCCCCTATGTTACCGAACACTTAGTTGATATTTTGGTATCGTCAAGCGAAATTATACCTAATAATTATTGAAGAATTTGTTTTTTTCGTTAAATTTGGCACCGAAATCTAGCATAGCATTTAAATGGCCTGAAGCAAAAGGGTTAAACTCGTGTCGAGTCCATTTTGGAATTGCCCCCCTTAACAATCAGATTGCCCCCCTGTGGGGCGTGGGCCCCACTTTGGGAAACACTGCATTAGACGGAATGTGGTCACATGCCAAGCTACTATATAAACAGCATTGGTACGCTGGATGTACCCTGGTAGAATAACAACTAAGATAACCTATTCTTGAAATATTAAATTTGGGTATACATATTTTTGCATCTGACTGTACATATTTTATTTGCCTCCAAATTGCTTGTTTTATTTGTGTCTCCGTAACATTCACGAAATATTGAGACATAAAAATAGCTTATAAGAAACGGTCAACTCGTTTTAGTATCGAATCCCACAAATACACTGAAAAAAATTAGACCCGTTCTGGGTCCAAATGGAATGGATCGAACCAGTCTAGCTTTTAGATTTGAACTGTTATAACTTTAGTTCAATAGGGTCTAGCAGGCAATCTCCCTTTAAAGTTCACTTTACTTTTATAACTAGTGGAACTTGTTGTCTGGTTGTTTGCTTTCTAATATAAAAAAAAATTAAATAAATCACTAACTATATATTTATTATTAAGTTGAACATTCGATAAGATATAGGTATAAATCCAATTAGAATACACAAAACACGTATTTGATGGTAATAAATTGTTATTTATTTGTTTTATACGTGAAATGGGTGACTTACTACATTAAATACTTAGTATACATATATAGATTTTTATAGCGTACTTTTTATTTATTTTACAGTGCTTAAATCGAGAAGGCTATGACAAAATGAAAATGCCGTCACATGTTGCAAATTAGTGTAATACTTAATTAATTTTTTTAAATTTAATATTCAAATACACTAGTTTATGGCGAGACGTCTCAGTAGTTACTTTTAATGAGAGTGGTCGTGATCGTCTTTCTTTTGTTTTTAAATGACGTATAAACTTATATTCGTCTGAAATTTAATCCTTAATAGATATATGAGCGGCAACCTCATAGGGACTTTTACCCTCACATGCATAACTATAGTTATCGTATTCAATTAAGTTTCTAATTTCAAAATTATTATCATAATGTACTTTACAATTAGGATTTTTTTAAAAATAAAAATCATTATTTTGATTCAATCAACGCAAAGTTCCTACTTGATATATGATATTAGGGATATCAAACTTGGTTCGGCTCATAAATAGATTCTGATTCTACCTGAAAGATGTATCAAATATCATTTAGGGTCATGGTTGTCCCTTGGGCTACTAAAATAACACACAAACTATTAAACCCGGACGTGCAAATTAATTAAACTATAACACACGTTGAAATTCGAATAAAATTCGAAATAATTATAACCATGTGTTTCTATTCTGTGATTTTAAATAAAAAAATCTAGATACTGATTGATTTAAATACAAAACTCGAGTTGCGATTTGATATAGGCAAGTTCTATATATACAATTGCATCTACACTATTCGTGGAAAATTATATTTATTTTCATTCGATAATTTAATACGTTGTTAATTATGTTGTATTGTTAAAATAATTATAATAACAAACGCTGTTTTTAATATCAGAGTACAAACGACAATCTTCAAATGAATACAGATTGGACTTTGGACTGGAAGAAACAATGATTGGAAAGGGATGCAGATTTCCTTTGCCGTTCAAGACACCTCGATCGTTGGCTCTTTCTATCGCTTATATACCTACAAAAACCGTATCCATTTGAAAATTGCCGTATGTACACTCCGGTCCTTATACTAAGTCCTTCGAAATGTTTTTCTATAGTATTTCAATGATTCAATACGATTAAATAATATATTAGGTTCAAAGATATCAATTGTTAAGCCCGACAAATAATTAATTCTGTTTGACATCTTTGTATAATAATATGTAATAAATAATTTTGTATCAATTAATAATTAATTCTTTAAGTAAAACTACGCCATTTATTTCTACACATTTAAATTTCAATCTTATCAATATTATTTGTACACGAGTAATTCTAAGAAATGTTATTGCGAAAGAATAATAGGTATTTCTTAACCTCTGTTTTCAGCGGAATAGAAGCGTAACCTTGCCTATATGTACATGTATATTCATCACATTTGTTATCCTTGTATATTAAAAAAACAATTGAATATAACACAAAAAAAAGAATCTTTGTTTTATCGCTAACTTGAATGTTGTTTAATATCTAAATATAAACGAAACCTCTTCATTGTACTTTTAAATAATACGAATAAAAACATTGCTAACCTTTGAAGTCGGCCTAAAGGTGCAGGATTTTCAAAAGTAACGCAGCCATTTTGAGAATCTTTTAGGGTTTAACCCTCAAATAAATTCTATGAAAGAGATAAACCTCTTTAGTGCTTGCTTTAGGCTAGTAAGCTAGTATTAATGTCAATAATGGTTACACTTTGAGTTGGTATGTTTTAAATAGCTATATTATAATAAAAATATTCAATAATAATCTCATAGATATAATAACTCAACTAAGTCCTTATAAAACAACTTTAATTAGTCGGATTATACTTAGTAATAAGAATATTTACTTGACGACTGGGAATAATCCATTTACTTTTCAACATCAGATCATTAATAATATATTTTTTCAGATAACACAATGCGTAGGTGTTCGTAAATAAGTAGGTACTCCAAAAAAGGCTATTTCAGACCACTTAATCTATCTTGATACAAAAAAATCTTTTAGGGATAAACGGGCGTCCTCGATCAAAAGCTATGGTCACTCGCTGTAAGCTCATAAAGCCCTAGGGCTCGAGCTATAAATTCGACAATTTATACACTTCCAAGACTGGGTGTAATTTAATAAAGTTACGAACGAACGACTTAAGTCCCGATTCGCACTATATTAACTCGCATTCGTTGTGCGACTTTATATTTACCTATACATTTTTGACAGAAGAAAATCTAAAATGTATATACCTATATATACTATAGTACATTATTTATTGAAGACTTACCGTAGCGTGACGTCATATATATCTATACTAGCTTTTACCCGCGGCTTCGCTCACATTTAAGTCATTAATTAATAAGTGTCAGAGATCATTTAAATAGAAATGAATCAATATGATTCCAAACAGCTGAAACTATAGTCAGTTGGAAACTATAGTAAAAAATAATTATTTTTTTAATAAAAAGTATCCTATGTATATTACTTCTAGTGCAACTTACAAAAAAGTGTGTAAAAAGTTTCATGACGATCGGTTAAGTAGTTGTAGCGTGAAAACGTAACAAACAAACTCACATTCACATTTATAATATTAGTAGGGATATGCCTAACTCATAGTATACTCTGAGAATAGGACTCATCACACTTCAGTTTTGTAACATTAGTCTAGACTCATATCATGGAGGGGTGAATGGGGAAAACCGTATACTTAGGTCACAAAACCGTGCGAATCATAGAAGTAGAATTAGTACTTAATTCAAACGAATAGCTAGACGATCTCAGAATGAGTTTGTTTAGGTTGAGTCCCTCCTAACAGGGTCCCAAAACTAAATTTAATTACATAATTTGACTAAAATATTATTTTGACAGCTAGTAAAATAGACCTTAAAATATACTGAAGTTATAAAACGAATAACAATTTTAAACATTATTAACAAGTTTTGTATACGTTTTGTATAATTATTTAATTAGGAGTAGTTAAAGTGTAGTTCCAAATTTAATTGTTCAGGAATTTACTTAATAATTAAGTAAACTAGAGAAAATGTCAGAAATACTATTGTTAAGTCTAATTTTGTGATATGACATATATTTATAGATTTTTGTCGAATTATTTAACTAATGAAATTATCTATCTAATTTAATTTACGCTCTGGTCTCTGAGCAAAAGTTTTCAACATATTTCCTTTGATATAACTTCTCAAATACCCATGTGTTTATAATTCAGCTAAATGTAAAAAAACAGTTGTTCTTTGTCCATTATTAATAAGCTAATTTGGTTAAGCTAAATATTAGCATTAAATTTATATATTACATAATATTTTTCCCTAAAATAGTGTCAAAAAAAAGTTCGTACATTTACAGAAAAAATTTGCACGAATCACCCCAGGCCGTGTGTGACAGACAGGCTGACAGTCGTAACAGTATTTCAAAGCCATTGTAGATTTTAGCACCCGACATCGATTTAATCCCATTTCACCCTTTACAATAGTCCCAAGTAGAATTAATAAAATACATATATCATTTATCCCAGTTACTACCATAACTACAGAGTTATTTATGTAACTGACTGGAAAGCTAGACAATTCCATAGATATTTAGTTATGGTTTGGCGAACTTGAAAAATTTTATAGAACCTCAAAGCCTGAGTTTAAATAGCCCCACATGGATCATAAAATACGCATCTAAAAACGAAATAAACCGACTACAAGCCTTTAAAAGTTAGAAATAAAAACACAAAATAAACTGCAAGCAACGCTTTTTGTTTCCAAATGGAATTAGCAAATATTTTTAGGACGATGTTTTTTACTGTAGAATTCAGTATTAATATTTGTAACGTATTTGTTATTATTATTAATAATTTTTAATTGATTGACAGATGCAGAGTGACTATGTATGTAAGTGCCAAACATTGTAATAAGTATATCATTAGCTTAAAATCTTAACAAAGACGAAAATTTTTGAACGAATTAGTTGTAATAAAGAAAAGAAAGTATTCTTTCGAGGTATATTATAAAAGCCTTCAAGTAAGTTGGCATTGTTCCAAAACCAACCAATGCTTATGACAGTTGCTCTGCCTTTCTTTACGGTTCTTTTGCCATGTACACGCAATTAAGGATTATTTTTTTAACAAAAAAATAAAGAGCCACATGAATCGTTGGTTTTTGTTTTTCAAAAAGATTTTTTTTGTATCAAGAAATTGATTTATTTCTAACCTAACATAATATGTAAATTGTACAATACCTATGTTTACTACATTCTCCTATTTTATAAATATGCAAGTAGCTATCATAAATCACGAGAGTCAACCTTAGTAATATTTTTCATTAGAGTTTTCCTTCTAAAACATTGTGCATGTTGTTTGCTTAGTGCCTGTAATATAGCTATGCATATGTATGTAAAATTGAATATAATAACTTTAGGGAGTTCAAACGATTTACTATAGCATTGTATTATTTAATCCGACGTTTCGTAATCTTTGCAGCCATCATTTTATGTAGTTCGCCACAATTACGAGCTGTGTGGTTGCACTGTGGATCTGATCTAATTTTAATTCTTGTGAATTATGTATTATTAAGAATTATGTGACTTATGAATTGTTATTTACTTTTTTTCTGAATGAAAATTCAGTTTTTTTTATGTTAATTATTTTATGTACCTACAGGCTACGATTGACGAGTTTCTTGTGGTCTCCTTCTCGTCATACGCTTTTCCGAAGCCATTATAGATTCTGACGATGAGTAAGCGCACGCCTTTAGTGCCTATGTTAATAAACGATTATCATTTCATTTCAGCTGTAAAGTTTTCGAAACTAAATGAAAAATTATTAAAGTAAAGACGCAATACTAAGGCTTTAAATAAGTTAATTAACATTCACAAGTAACAAGACAATACTACTAGAAATATAGATATAGAAGTTAATCAATAAATCGTTTTAGCGAAAATATTGTAATCCATAAATTTTGTAATATAATATTCATTAGACTGCGACCTTGTACTAAATCTCACTTTTCCAAGAGTTACATAGATCACTTTTTGTTATACACATAATTCAATATGGCATTATATCAACGAAACTTCGACCCTTCACTCGAGGGTTTTCTAACTCGAAGCTAAAGTACAGAAGTGTTATTCTTGATTTATTGCGTAACCAATTCGTTTCTGTTTATTTTCCTAAATTATTATACCAAATACATATTAATCATATATTTTGGGTATTAGGTTAATTAAAATGGTTTCTTTTATCTATAAATATGAAATATATTATAATGTTATCAAACATTTAAAAATATTCTCGCCTCAGTTAACACTAGATATACCAGACCAGTCAAAATGGCTGGTCTTTCAAGATGAAATTAAAATTCCTACTGCGTGTAACATTTTCTTTAATTCTTTTAATATTCTTTAATTTATAACAGAAGAATTAGTTTTATGAATTTTATATTATTTTATATATATTTGTAACAAATATATACTTTTTTGGTTTTGGTAGAAATAGGTATATTTAAGCTGGTAAATCTAGTGTTAAGGGACTTCAATATTTTTCCTCCTTTTTATAACGTGTAAAATAATAATTTAGGTACGTAATTAAAACTTTATATACGTTCATCAAAATTTGTAAATCTTATTTTGTTTACCTATTTATCATTGTTACGTCTAAAATTATAAATTGTAATCGTAATTCACAAGTCAAGAATAGCCCATCTTCTTTGCCCGGTTCAGGAAATTGTCTTTTCTCGATACGAAAAAAAAATGTAATAAAAAATTTTGGTATAGTTTTTTTCATGTTTTCATGAGGATATATGACAATTGTCTTCATTTATTATTGTAAAATTGGTTATGTCATATAATATTATAGTACTGCATAATGTATAGAGTTATTCAAAAATATAGGTATTACATTTACGTACATTTTAAATGTATGAAACTGGCAAATGCCGTAGTCCAAAGATCGAGTGACTCAATCACGTATATTATATATCTTTCAACAATAATCCAAAAGGGATCTTAGCACAAAGCAGTTCCATTGTAAATATTTGAAAATTAACCTGGATTCAATCAAGTGAAGTTTGAAGGCGAGAACGGTTATGTGACGGGTTAGTCTCTATTCATATGCAAAAAAACTCGAACCTTAAAACGTCCAGCTAACTTGTTTTATACTTGCATTTATACTTCGACCCCTATCGGCAAAGCTCGGTCCATAGCACTCGTGTCGCTTGGTTCTCGCGTTGCGAACTTGCCTATAGTTTGACAGATTGGTTGACGTTTATGGTTATTGCTTCACTTCTATGAGCCATATAGGTTATAGTTATAGATCTATATATTCCTCAACAGAAGCTAACATTTTTTTAAAAAACTATAACAATATGTATACCTATCTCTATTATCTTGGTTTAGCCTCGCGAAGATAGAAAGAGATGTTAGATAGAACTAGAATTCTCACTTGAATATCCAATTAAATTAAAATATCATCAAAATGCTCCTGAAAGTACATCTTTGATTTTTAACAGTTCGACCTACAATAAAATTATTATTATTATTACAAGTTCAAGAAAATATGACGAGTAAATCTGTATGAATAGGGAAAAAACCTCAAAGGTTTGGTTGAAACAAACAATGACTTGAGGGCATTCGCTTGAGGGTGGCGACAAACAAACCAATATCTTTGCATGTAAGCTTACTTGCGAACTAATATTTGACAAGAGGACAATATTAATAAATTTGTTCGTTATATTTGTCCATTAATAAAAGTAAAAGGTGTACAATAATAAATAAAATAGATAACAAGTACATAAACAGGTATACAACAGCGGAGAATTCCTTCACGTTTTCCAATAACATAAAAGAAGAAAACGATAAAATTTCCATTTTATTTCGATTTTAAAACTTAAATCAAAGTAAAGTTGAATAAACAGATAAAGAGGTCATTATCTAAACGTTGGTTTACTCTCGGAATATATAAATCTCTTTTGTTTTTTCTCTATTTTTCCTATACTTTTCGTTCGTACAGTAAAACTTCCTTTGTTCGGTATTAGATTTAAGCTTGACCATTGAATTTAGGTTACTAACACAAACAAGTTTAACAAAGTGTATTTTTATTTATATATCTTTTAAACCTCTCTTAAATATGTACATACAATAAATTTTCATTAAATAACTAAAAATATAATACATTCTTTGAAGTTACATATATTAAACAGTTCTATGATAAACAAAGTTGGTTTAAATGTTTAAGGATCAAAAAGTAGATATATTGATAGTAATTTTGCTCTTTGCTACACACATATATTTTTATTCTACATCTATTATATTGTAAGGGATCCCTATCACTTAGCAACGGATTGTTGATGACGTATGTGATGGTAGAAAACTGACTCAAAACAAATATACTGAATTATACAATATTACTTTGTGTGTTCATTACAGTATCAAGTAGGTATTCCAAAACATCATAGATTAATACTACGCTATGCAATTTTAAACTCCGATTAATATTTTTTTGTCTCTTTCGTTTTAATAGTAAGAGAGAGAGAGACCAAATAAAATTTAGTACCTACATATTTCAAATTTGTGTTACATCTGATCCTTTCGTCGTGATTAAAATGAACGCGTATATATTTTTATGTATAGTTCAGATGACGCTACAGTTCTTTAAACGCTAAGCAACTGGGCTTATTTAATGAGTATTTATTAACAATAGTATCCAATTTGCTTTAACAGTGCCCTAACAGTTGTAATAAAAATGTTATTATTATCTATTATAATGTGAGATAAGTCTATTGAATTTGAACTTGAAAAAATAATATCACTATTACGTTACGTTGCGTTTGCGTTCCGAGATAGGTGTATTCAACTGTAGTTTGTTTTTGCTACGGACGTTAAGAATCGACCTATTTCCCTGATTGTCGACCATCATTCATCAAGAATGTTTTGTTCTGTGATATATGTATCAGAAAGTAACAAAGAATATAATGTGATTGTTTCAATGATGGGTATAAATCTTTGATATTTGTTTTGTTCGAGAAAATCTTATTATTTCCTAATAAAAGGTTACATATTTGGGTTAATATTGAACGATCTTTTTGGCATCTAAATGAACTATATTTGTTCTATCTCTTTTCAGCAGATAAAGTGGTTATTATATTAACAGTTAAGATATAAAATATATTATTATATTTATAATGTAAAAATAATAATAATAAACTATATCACAAATATTATAAATAATATATGATGTCATTGCTTTTATAAAAAGTATGCTGAAAGAAATTTGTTTTCTAAAAATAAACAACAAATGTACGAAGTTAATCAGACCACTCAAAATGGCTTAAAAAACGCTTAAGTACGTAAATAACCGGAAAAAATTACGGTAAAATCACTTACAAGGCACGCGAGTAATGACGCAAGACTGTTCTGAAAATACTTTTTATCGTCTATAATTTGACCTCTATTACATCCTTTTATACTTTAGTGTTATAAGTAGCATTCACAGAAAGATTATGACAATAAGAGCGGGCTTTGACTCTCCTTTTGGTGCTTAGACTCTTTGTGACATCACTTGTATTCGCATAGACTAACATCAGGCGAAATCCGATCAGAATTAACGAGGTTTTTGATTCATTTCATAAATAATAAAACCTAACACAGGTTAAAATCTCGCAACTAAATGGGGAAAAAACACGAAAAACTTTCAATACCGTTCGTAATGGCTACGCAAAGAAAACTTTAGCCCTAAACATAATTCTGTCAACATAATGTTATGACGTATATTTTCATTAAATATAGCATTTTCTTTTATTAAAAAAAATGACAGAAACACACCGATATTCCAATTAGTTTCCAAGAATACTAATTTATTAAATTTATTAGTAACTTTTTCTTTCTAATAAATTTATAATTAAAACTATTTATTTTGATATTTTAAGTAACGCCGTAAATCTACCAATACAATTACGTGTACATGACGTAAACATATTCATTTACAAAACATGCGCGCATCTGTCAGTTTTATTCTTCGTATTTTTATAGAGAGTAGCCGTCTGTTAAAGTGTTGGCTTGATGCTGCAGGGGTTGGATGCACTCCCTACGACTGTGTAATAAGATAATATGCTTCAGGGAGCATGTAAAGGGAAGCGTGACTGTGGCTTTAAAATTTCATAATATAATCTTAATCTTACAGGTGAAGATATACTATATATGTATACGTATAATGTATTACAGCAACAGCTCAGAGCACCCTCAATTGATGTGTAATATTAAAAGAAGTAATATCGAAAGTGAGATGTAGAAAGAAATTGCTGGCATTCTATAGTATACCAAAGATGGTTGCTGAAATTCTATTATAAAAAGTCTTTCTTACTGCCCTATAGCAAGAGTAGTTCAACACTAACTGGAACTAAGTTAAAAGTCATATATGTATTCCATGTACACATATTTTCGACTGAGATTCGAACCTGGAACTTCTATAACCTCCTATGTTTTTTTATACATATTTAATAATTTATACTTAATCGTAGAACAAATTACGCAACTTCTTCGTAGACCTGAATCTGTGACGTTTTTATTAAAATGTTCGTTTAGACAATGACAATGTTATTATGTAGAATGGCTTAGCTCGTCGCCCACATAGGTATGGTATTATGTGGCAATTTGTATTTACGGTTAAGGTTATATGTCTGTTGCTATCACCCTTTTATTTGTTGTGCTAATAAAATGTGTCAGTGTCGTAGAGTTTTACGATCATATAAACCTGTTATTTGACATAACCAATTTAATCTGTAGGCTGTTATTATTGGTTTGAGTTCCAATAAATCTCGATTAATATTTAGATGGTAGTACGCCGTAAATTGTGAAATTGTTTTCGATTATATAGTCGTTACGGTTTCATTACTACACATGAAATTTGTTGATAGACTTGCGTGCGAGAGGTAATGTTTGGTAAATGAAAATTAATGCTGAATATTCAGGAATATGGAGTACTCAACTAGTTTGTAAACAAAGACTGAATAATTATTTGTCTCTTCTGTTCAACCAAATTATACAAAGTGCATATTCTATTAGAATTATTACTATTGTTTATAATTACTCGTATCCAAAGTATAACACCCTGTAGTTGGGGTATCAGGACCAGGACCACATAAACAAACAGTCCTAAAATAAATGAATTATTACCTTATAATAGGGTTTGACTAAGAATTGCTATAAACAATCTTAAATAAATTATCAATATCTTTGACAATAAGTTCACTAAGCTTATGACAGATAGCTGCGTACACTACGCGACGTAAGTAAGTAAGTGTATAATAGAATATAAGTATATAAATTTCATAAAGTTTCATACATTACAACGCACACGCATACACCTACATATAGTGTAGGTATACTTTATTTGTGAACGTACGAACAAAAAATTGCGTAGCCCATCAAACTCATTGTTATTTCAGTTCATCAAGGTCTAAAGCCAAAATAGCCTAATTTGTTATTCTAGATAGACATAAAGGAAACAAAACATAATCTAAAAGCTTTGCCATAAATATTAATGCAGTTGACATTATCTGAAAGAAAAATAATTCTTATCTTTGATCTAAGAATTTTCTTTTTAGTTTTAAAATTAGGCGAAAAAACAGACTGAAATAAAAACTCCAAACGATATTTAGACGGAAGTAAATTTCATAAAACAACTTTTCCGATTACGATTCCTTCTTTTGTAAATAAACACAAATAGGTATATTTTTATTAGAACACTTTGATCCACGTATAACATATAAAGATATCTTTGTGTATAATATAAATATACGTAAAACATAATAAATATATTTTTCTGAAGGTCCCGCCAAATCAACCAACGACAACCTACCTAATATTATCGACAATCAATCAAATTTTGTTAAAAATAAATTACACACAATATTTTAATTAAATTAAACAAATTATAGCGTTCAATATTTTAATCCGACATTGTGAATGTTTTGCAGCTATCTTTTGAAACAATATTCAAGTAACTCACGCCGATGTTTTCTTACTAAGATAGGCAGCACTTTTCTCTCTACTTCCTTCTACTATCTGATCCTTTTTCAGCAGTTATACAATCTGGTCATAAAAGGTATTCTCACACTACCATACACTTTCGCACTTTCTATTTATATTTATAATCAATAACAATCAAAACTATTAAACTGAATAACACATTTTAATATTCACCAATACCATATACATCATTGTCAATTTGAAACATTACAAATGTTATTACACAAACATACGTCAGGTAACGCGCTATGTTCGATAATGATCCATAAAATATATAACTGTATAAATAAGATAGAACCAAAGCTGTACAAGGTTAAACCTTTAAAGAGTGATTCTTTCACAGGTATTCCGGTGACATTTGCGCTTGTCATCTATCTCGCTTCAATTGGAAAGGTCCAAAGCAACGTGCAATATTCCCCTTTCAACAATAGGAGCAAACATATAAATCACTCCAGCAACTGGCAATCTACGGCACCATACGTCACTGATAAAAAGATTTATATCTAATTTTTCTTAGCGATTTGCGAGATCACGGCGCTTGACAGGAAGTCAGTGAAACTTTGACGTAATACGATTTGTTGAATGTGTTTCATTAGTTCCTAGTAATGTTATATTTCTTTTGGTTTTTTGTGTTATAATAAATGCGTTCCTTATATTTATAAAACTTATGATTTAACAAAATAATAAAATCCTCTTATCTGACTTGCTAACACGTTTATTTTGGATGTAATTAGACTATGCTATATCAAAAACTATGCTAGTTCCTTCATCGTGTTTACAGCGTGTCATCAGGGTGCAAATAAATGTATTGAAGAAGAATAATCGTAGTTAATGTGATAGTAAACCTCTTAAATAAAGAAGATTATGTAAAAACAAAACAATATCTGTAATTAGTTATTCTAAGCGTAATTTCAAAGCATTAACAATCTAGACTAAATACTATTATTTGTTGATTATGCAAGCAGTACCTCGTTAATGAGATAATGCCATATGCTGAGTCGCTAAACTATAGTATGTATTCACTGCAATCAATTAGTGACGTCGACAGCTGTCTTTACTGATATTTTTATTATTATCTAATCTCAAATATGGGGTAATAACACTAACACTCTTAAACTGAAAGATTTTACACAGCTCACTATCGGGTTTAGTTTAATCGTTTTGAATTCGTGATAAACAAATGTATTAATCAAACCACTCTAGAAATGAATATAAGGTTGTAATCAACATTTTTACTGATATTAATTTATTTATCCTAAATACTTTTATAATCCAATTTTATTGTATGTATACATTGTATATGACGTATTATCTGTTTGTGTGTCTGTGAGTCGTCGAAGCGAATCCGAAGCGACCACACGTATCCTGATGATGCCACGTGAAGTGGCGAAACGCGTAGAAACAAGTTATTGAATGTTGTAGCGGGAATTATATGCAAAATAATTTTAAATAATTTACTTTATTATCTGTCTATATAATCGTAATATGATATTAATTATTGCGTAAAAATATGTAGATAACCTATAAGTATACATATGTATGTAAAATTGTTAATAATATATCAATTAGTAATCCCAATCCCAACATGGATGGCATTATACAAGAGTGTCGTTCAATGTCGCGCTAATATCTGTCATTTGTCAATATTTACGCATTCGGAGTGACGACACGTGGGAAGAGCCTGAAGGGCTTTCTGACATATCTCCTTTTTCATTTTATACGAGACACATGCGCACTTTTGACTAAGTTTCATTGTACTGGAATACGGGACTTTTGTTTTAAATCAAGACGTACCATTTCGGGCGTTAAACGCTTTGAATTGGAAGGTTTTGGTCTTGTGATTTTATCTGTTTTGTTATTTCTTGAAATTTTCATTAAAAAAATTAAAAACATAATATGGCATATTTAATCACACATATATTAGTCATATTAAGCTAGCTATGGTATGCCTTTAGTGAAGACACTATTACGTCACTTTAAAACGGGTTGCAATACAAATACAATTTTTGGATTGCATTCTATCGCAATCAAGAGTTGATGACGTGTTTACTATTAATTGAAACCAATCTATGACGAGATACTTCAATGGATTGTAAAATTAAATCAATTTCAAGAATCTATTCGATATTCTAAAGTAGAAAATTATATTTGGAAAAATATATTATTTAATATTTATTTAAGACCCGATTCATTTTGTCAAGAACCTTCTTGACCTTTTGTATTGTAATGAAAGAATCGTTTTAACAATCAAGTTTCTTAGAACAATTCCCCGAAGCCTCCATTACGAAGGTATACTTTGAAAATTTCACATTTGAAGTCTTTCTTCTGATAATTAAATTTATTATGAATTTCATAACAGCTATATGATGTTTCAGTTTTCTTCTAGTATTCAATTTTCAACTGTACAATTATTTAAATATCTGTATGTATATTAAAAATGTTACGTAGTGTTATAATCAAATTTAATTGTCAAGATATTATAGTAGGTACAACACCACACGTCATACGCAATGATAAAATATCACACAAACTTAGATTATAGTTAGTCTATGCCTGTCTACCAATATAATACTGTCTTCTTCACACACATTTGCCTTCTACGGGAGCAAAAGAGAAGTACAACACAGTAAACTCGCGTCCGTGCAATGCACGTCAATTGTGGTTGTAGAAATGTATTGATGGTATTCCTCAGTCTGCTGTCAACCATTAAAGAGTACGGACGCATTTGGTGGTTTATTACGTAATAGATTATAAACATAAACGTACAATTAATGATTTTTATTTAAGACAACATTAATCATTAAACCAGTTGACGAAACTAAATAAAATAAGAAAACGGGAAGAGGGAGTGAATGACAAAGTTACTTTATGTAAGGGACGACGCATTGGCTGTTACAAATTTAATTAAAACAAAAGGCGAACGGCTCGGCTCCTCGTAAAATTTACACAGTCCGAATGTTTATTATTAAATGAAATAAAAGCCTAACGGACCCCCCTTTAAAATGAAATTATATATATTTTTAATGGTACACTTGAATTAGGTTGAGTTTGTAATTAACAATTATAATTATTTTAATTATTAAAATAAACAAAATAGGGCATTTATCGTCATTACAAAATACACGTGTATAGCGTGAAAAAAAAAAGAAAAGTTTATTAATATCTTTTAAAAATACATCAATACCTAATACAAAGAAGTTCATTTTTATAGATTACATTGAAAATTTAGTTAATATGTATTAAACAATGGAACTTTGTAGGCCTGTTTTTGTTTTGTATGAGGTCCATTAACCGATAGGAAGTATTTAGATTGAAACAGGGTGACGAGACGCAGATGGCTTCGATTTTATTTTATTGCGGTTTCGGGAATTCACAATTTAGAGAATTCCAATCCGAATCCATTTTATTGTTTTCCGAGCTCCTTTTTTTGTTCAAATAACGTGGGCAATAAAATTTATAATACAAACTAACGATTGTCGTAAGTAGGTCCTATTATCCCGGCTAATTTGTATATTTAAATTGCATAGTAATTTAAATCCCTAAATAATATCTTCATACGAAAACGAAATAAAAAAGTGCTTTTCCGACGGTAGCTTTTTATTTACATTGACTTCATTACGCATGCCTCCGCGAACGTCGCCTCATTGAGTATAATCCCATTCTGTCTTGTTTCATTTTACTCTATCGGGCGAATGCAGATTTTTGCTATTTAAATTCGTCCTACGTAATCGCAATACTAAAAACAAAAGCAGTTCTTTTATACAAATAAGTTACAAAACGCATTTATTTATGTCATCTACCGTCACTTACATACAAATTAGTAACTCAACACTGAGTCGTTACGCGGTTTCAAATCGGATTCCAATAGGACTTATTGATTTATGCACTATTTTGTCCTGATATCCCTAGTAACATATTGACACCCTAATTTAGAGTACATATATATATATTTAATAGCTACAATATAAAATGCATAATATGTTAGTGATATATCAAGCCGGCATAGAGAAGACGATTTCTCTTATCTCACACGTGCACGCTAACATTAAAACAAAACAACAAAGTGAATTAATGTATGAATCAGGAAAATCAGGACTACAGGGAATCATTTTTGCTGTAGGCATCACAAAATATCGTCGCCGCTTATGACAATGAAATTACATTGTACGCGTTTAAATACACAAGAGAATTGTACAAAATTTCATCTATTCGCAGTTTGTACGTGTTTAGAGTACCTATAGTATATATCTACTTAAGTATATTGTGACAACCGTGTTTTCACATCAAATTTAATAATTAAATATTTTATTTAACATGGCTTATGGACCCCTATTTCATCGAGCTTTCAAGGGCAGGTTCTAATCTCTACAATACTTAGAACTGTTAACATATTAATTTAAAAATATTAGAGCAATTAATGGAAGAGAGCCACTTGATTTGATATACGAAGCGAAGTCGTTTGACAGGCGATAAATTTAAGTCAAAATTATTTGTAACCGTCGACTTTAGTTTTAAATTATTAGGCAAATTCATAGAAGGAGACCCAGCGATGTTAGTTGTAACCACTTGTGTTGTAAAAAGAATATAAGGCTGCGTATACATTTAGCGAATTTAAACTTGGAATTTGTTTATATGAAACTTGGAAGATGATAAAAATATAATTCTATCTTCTCAATATAGACTCGCATAAACGTTGAAGTTTAATTATATAATAATTATTATATTTAATTATGATAAATAATTATATCTATTTCTATAATATTTAAGATGTCACATTTAATAGTGTGTTACTATTTTAAACTATATTCGGTAGGGTTATATTATGGTCAAGTAATAAGCATTAATGCAAACAATTTTATATTAAATTATATAATAACATTCTCTCCTATGTGAACACAGTCTAATGTTTATGATGACGTTGGGTTCGGGCAGACAAAAAAACTGCATTTGCGCGCGTGGGGAGATTTCGTGAGAGGACGAATAAGGATTGACTGGGCAATCGGGCTCCGGTCTTTGAAGGAGAAACAACTTTCTCTCTCGTGATAATTAGTGTCGATAGTTATGCCAACTTGGGCCTCGGTCGCGGGAAGAGCAACAACGTCTAAATCGTAAATAATTCGTAAAAGTAATTAACGTTCAAAGTTGATCAACTTCGGTTTTACGCGTGTAGAGTGCGTTTTGTATTAGAGTCAGTGCGTCGGAAACGGGAGTAAGTAATTAGGATAAGTACGTTTATTGCGTGTGTATTCACCAACCCCCTCAATGTCAGCCTTAGGGTTTAGCGTAGGGATTTCAGGCTCCCCATGTTGTCATAGGTCTGCGTGCAACTACTCTCCACAATTCTTCAGGAGTTCTGTCTGCGTGTAACTACTTTCAACAACTCTTCAGTGAATGAAATTAGTTAAAATTATTTTGCTTACAATTCCCGCTACAACACTCAGTAATTTGTCTCGATGCGTTTCGCCACTTCACGTGGCATCATCAGGATCGTGCGGTCCCTTCGGCTTCGCTTCAACGACTGAAGCGGTAATTGTAAGCAAAATAATTTTAACTAATTTCATTTAATATGGATTTTCGCAAAGTAACGCCTGAAACAACTAATTATATTAACTCTTCAGTGGTTTTCACCACATATGTATTTATCATCTATGGATTCTTCAACGGCCATCAATATAATCAATAATTATATTTTATTTCTGCATCGAGGATTAGTTATTTTCTCCACAGTTTATTCTGCTATTATCGTATCCGAATAAGGATACAATACATCTATTATTATTCTTCATACAAGGATTTTATTTACGGGATATAGGTCACGTCCGATTGAGGACACATCTTCACACATTCTGTTATCTCCATATAGGTTGTTTCTTTTGTTCTCTCTTCTCTAGATCGGTAGGGCCCATAACCTGATCACTAGATCAACCGCTCGTTTCCCTTTTAGCTTAGAAGATTTTGCAATGGCTTCTGTTGGACCTTGTCGAAGGGTTTCGTCTCCTTCTTCTAAGACAAAGGTGGTGGGGCTGTAGGTTGGAAGGGAGGCCCCAGTTCGTCGACGATTTACTCAAAATGAGTAATCCATGTTATAGAAAGGCTGACATTAAATTGAGTTCCTTCTCGTATTCATTTCTAATCGTTTCGCGTAAAATTCGTGCGGTTCGTACTACTACTCGTATTCGTTATACATTAAATTCGCGTGGCCCATATGTTATCAATCGCGAGTGATAGTGTGTTCGAGATCATCCGCGGGACGGCGTGCACGAGGCGGCGGTACAGAGCTAAGTTGCATGTTCAATTACTTATTTGTATTATGAATTTTGATTTATAAATTTTCTCTTTGTGCGTACATTTTCAGGTGATCACTAACTGTATTTTCTGTGTCTCTTTCTATGAATTCTTACTATAACATTTAATTCTATAAATTACACAACGTAGCGGTCCATATTTAATTAGACAATCACAACGTTGGGGTCCTGCCACTCAAAACTAGACGATCACGATCATAAATCTTTGGCCAATATTAGTTAAATAAGTACTATATTATTAAGGGATGAATTTCCATATAGGCGGGAGGAAAATTCAAAGGGGTAGAGGGTTGCTAGGTAGGTACATGACCATCTTCACCTGTTCATTCGAGCTGAACACGGGAGGAGTGTGTTAATAAAATTTAATAAATTGCCCTCTAAAATATTAAATAAATGTTTTTATGACACATGACTGCCACAAATGGTTAAGTCTAAGTGTGGTCCATAAGAGAAGATAACTTCTATCTACCAGCTCTCGTTATACTAGTTTCTTCCAAACTGAGCGCGTGTGTATTGTTAATATTAAAAACTCTAACCGATAAACCTCAATTTAAAGTTGTAACAGGATATAATATTGCAAGTAAATTAATACAAAATCGAAGACCTAGTTACGTTTTAAATTATATGCAACAGTATATTTCTCTAATAGAATTCTCTAAGAGATTGAAGAGATTCTAAGAGACGTAAGGAAAACATTATATAATATAAAAAAAATACACACATCAAACTAAACATAAAACACTTGTATTATTTTAAAATTAAATTTGAAGTAAATAAAAAAAAACTAAATCAGATATACGAATAAATAGTATTAAGTAAAGGAACATAAAAAAAACATCGAAAAACTTTGTTTTATCCTTAAAAAGGTTTAGGATGTCTTTGATCTAAATAACTGAAGAAATTTTCCGTTATATTTCTTTATCTGTACTTTTTTTTCTTTCTATTCAGGATTTTTAGGCCATTAGAAAATTCTTATGAAAGGATATCTTTTAGGCTAATCTTTCTTTCATGACCTAATCACAAACATTTGTTTTATCTGAAACTGAAGTAAATTTAAGTAATAAATCATTTGAATAAAAAAATAATTCTTAGAAGGAATTATTTTAAAAATAGCTCTAATTACTAAAAAGACATATGCCAAAATGTTATTAAACGTCTAAAAGTTGCATGTAAAATGTGCAAATTCAAATTCATTTATTTATACTACTAATATTATAAAGAGAAAAGATTTGTATTTTTGTATGTTTGTAACTAAAAACTACATAGTACTTTATATCTTCATTGTAGTAACAAAGTAGAACGAAGTCGAGGGCAACAGCTAGTTAGCCATAAATATGGTTAGTAACATAGGTCTTAGAATAATATTAGTAGTATTTTACACATTGTATATGGCATGCTAATAATTCATACAAATAAATTTTACTATGTCAACCTTAAATGCTAAATAATTTCAAAATGTCTCCGTAGCTGTGAATTCTTTGATAAAGTTTCGTATATCACAGTTCAAGTGGACGCGACAGTAAACTAGTAATCTTGCATATTTTTTATGTAGTATGATTTTTATTATATAGTTTGGATAATTGAAACTTAGATCAGGTAACATAGAAGGAATCTGATAGCTTGGTTAACTTAAATGTCAGAAAAGTAACACTAGTCGGGACTGTCATAACGAAATTTTCAAGAAAGACGTGCCTAACCGGTTATATACACACTCGAAGTATTACATCAAAGATTAAATCTCGGTTTCAAATACTACTCAAAAAAAGCACTACACCGTAAATTTGATTCAGGGCTATTATGAAATCGGAACGAGATTTAAATACGAATGACGTGTAAAATTTGTTACGCAGAATAAAACTCATTTATATTTAACGATCAGAGTATAGCTATGTACATAGAATATATAGGTATATTAAATACTTCTTGACCGATTTCGATTTGTAGAAGTTTCCTTAGGGACTAAAAATAAATAGGTAACGCGAAAATATATCCCAACGGTGTGTTTATTATTTAAAATTAAAGTTGTTTCTCTCTTCAAGCAAACTTCTTTCAGAAGGAATAATTTAGAAACTTTTTTTGGAGTAACAGCAAATATTTTGGGATGAAACGGAAAGTTTCAGAATAATGTTAATGATAATGAATATTTATTAGTTATTAACAGTTATAAACAAGAATAACTCGCGATAGAAGTATAGAAAACGACGGAGGAGGACCACAATCAACACTGGAAATCTTAGTCTAGATCAGATCTAATGATATCAGAAGCTTTATTACAAAATGTTAACTGAAAAATTGGCAAATAAAAACTTTATTATTATTAACAGTTCACGAAAATGATTTAACTAATGTAAAAAAAATTAATTTTTTTAAATATCAAATTTATTAAAATAAATAAAAATTAATAATACAAATGTATTAGTAGAATAAATAAATTAAAATAAAGTAGTTGTTAACAGTTTTAACTCAAACTCATAACAAAGAAGGGTTGGTTCATATCATAAGATCACATATGATATACCCGTTAAGTGACCTTCATGATCCAAGGTCAGCCTGAACGGAACCAAGTACTTAAAGAGTCTGCTAGTACAGCCTGGATGGTACATGCTTGTCTTATAACCCAGCATAGTGGAGGCTTGCTGTCATCTCTCCGTCGGTAGTAGTTAATTACGGCGAAAAATGTATGAAGAAATGAATATAAAGAAAGAACGATAACGATTCGCCTCTACCTATCTTTGTGGGATAAAAAGCGTGATAATATAGATACTAATTTTGTGACGTACATATATAAGTTTGAAATAATTATTTATATCAAAATAATAATTGAAATAAAATACAAAGTTTGCTGTCATCAAATCTAACTTAGCTCTTTTAATGACAGAAATAGATTTGTATATTAGCGATTCGATTTAATATTCCTTTATCGTGAGAGACATTTTACGCTTTTCCTGTTCTATCTTACAAATATATTCTATTTCAGTAGAGACACAGGATGTCCGTCTCTACGCGCTAATTTCAGAAAGTGCTTCAAGGATTTTCATTTAATTTTCATCTATAGATAGATCAGAATTTACGGGGTAAAGTGAAATTTAGGAACAGTTTCTATAAATATAATTTAGACGAAAAACTCCCATCAACTAAATTTTTTTGCGTAAATCTGATTTTTTAGTTTTACGAGTAACATCACGAGTGGACTGCCTGTATTCTTATAGAATCCAATAGAACCTTCGATTATTAGACTATATATATATATATAATCGTTACATAAAATACATTGATACGAAAACATCAATTAGGTGTTTTTCCCTTGAATTTTAAATAAATACAAAAACAGTAATTTGGTATTTTTCCTAAGATTAAAAAATTCATAAATTAAGCTACATATTACGTGAATACTCTTTCAGTAACAACTCTAATTATGTATTGAATATAGGCCTATTTAAAATAAATTATTAATATAAAATTTGAAATTATATAATATTTGATCAAGTAAATTTTGTTGAATCGAAATAGGAAAGCAAATAAGACTCTAACAAAAAGTAATTATTTTTTTAAATATTACCATTAGAATAGTTCACGTTTATTATTCTAAATTTTCTAGTAAAAAAACTCTTCCTTAATTAAAAAAAGTTGTAACGTACTCACCTAAATATAAAACACTATTTTATTAACATATTATTTCAATTGTCAACACTTCACTATAACTTTCAATTCAAAATATCACATCAACAATTGATCTAACAGTACACTGAACTAAACAAATAAAAACACACTTCTTATAAAATACCTCACAAAATCCACTTATACAGAACACTTTGACAATAGCAATTTTCTCAACAGCGAAAGTAACTTTTCCTTGTCCCGACGAATTCCATAACACACAAGAAAAATCACACAGAACTAGACAATGTAATACTTTTTTTTATATCGCTACGAGTTACATACACGCATAAGTCAGATATCGCGACATTTCTTAATCGACTCCAATACGAGCTCTCCCCTCGAATATTATTTGCCGACTAACTCATACTGCGCTGCCAGGGGTTCCTCCGTCTATGTGTGAGTACAATATCCCTGCTAGGTCTGTATGTACAGCTATTTTCTTAGTGTGAGTTTTCAGCGTTCGGTCTGTGATTTCGTACAATTTCGGCTCTGTATCGGTGATCGGCCGTATTCGCTATTATGCTTTCGTAGTTGCGATCCTACGGGGACCTTTACTTGTGTTTGTTAGAGGTGATTCCGACTTGAAGCTGGGAAAACGAAGCTCCAATTTTCGTTTAGCGCGCATGCCCGAATGACGTGCAAAACACAATCAGAGGTTCGCACGGTTAAATTCAGATGTGAGAACCCGTTAAAGGCTTAGAAATTAGTTTGCTCTAAGTACTAAATTGTACAATGATCGCGTATATTTAGTTGAAATTGAGTTATGCAATATTAGATATTATAATGTGACCGTAGTTCGCCTGATGTTAAGCTAGACTACGAAGTGGGACCAGGAGAAAGTTTTCAATAATTATAGCTTAAATTTATATGTAGTTTATGATCATGGTTTAGGTTTAAGGCATTTATTCACTCAAAAAGAATTACATAAATTCACTTAATTAAGATAAAATTTATAAATAAACATAATGTACTATACATAGACTACTACATCGTATTATACTAGAATATTTACAACACCATTACAAAGCACTCAGATGTTTCTTCAATTCATATTTAAATTTGGAAATATTCTTATTATTAGGTTTAATAATCGGCAATTCATTACAGACCTGCGCTGATTAGTTTCCGCGTATAACGACCCCTTAAAAGCATATTTAAACGTATACTTATAAAGTACTTATGAGATTTATATCAAGTTAAACAACGGCCTTTCATGTCAGCATGTCGTGCCGTAATCATAATTGCTTACCCAACGTTTTAGTTTTGAGAATTATGTAGGTGTAGCTAACGCAGGTAAACATTTAAGATTAGTTATAAAACATTCTATGGATATTTTTCTTTGGTTATTAACATGCGTATAAAGCTTCTTTACGTATTCACTTAAGCCGCAGTTGTTTCCTATATATCAATGAAGCAATTAACGATTGTAAATACGTCATTCATTTATATTTGTATTTGTATTGACGAGTAAAAGCGCTCTATTGGAGCCCATTTACTAAAAGTAAATAAAAAAATTAGAAAATAAATCGACGCTTATAGCTACAACACAAAAATTACAAAATAATAATAATAATAATAGCGTAATATCTTGTTGTGTCATTTAATTTAAAGTTTTTAAAAGGAAATATGAAAAAAGACGATGTAAAAATGTTCCGCGGAGGTTTGTCGGAATGGCGTCGTCCTCCAATCTGCATTATTACAACTTTAATGGTTTTTGCTTCAACAATCTAAACTTTCTTTTGTAATACTTTAAAGGAGCTATATAGCAAATTATTAAATACCGTATTATGCAGGCTTTTAAAGTATTTGTTGAACGGGCGTGTATTCGCATTCCGCTTGATTTTAACTATACTAGACTTCTACGGGTAAATAATAGTCAGTACTATTTTTTATTATCAATATGTTATGAATGAAAACAATAACTTGCTAATATTTTTTTAATAAATAACACTGAAAAAGGGTTAGGCAACTCTCATTTTTCAACCAACGAATATGACCGAGCAGATAAATGTTAAGGGATTTAATAGTTTCTACCTACCCCGCTAATATCCCATGTGTGAACTTTGTGGAATAAATCAGTTTCAATTTAAAAAAAATCTTATATAATGTGTGGTATTTCTATAAAATAAAATCGGTAAATATAGCTTTTTATAATTTTAAGCTGATATGATAATATATTGAATAAATAGAGTTTTTGTTTGGGTCAAACTGAAATTTTAAGCATCTTTTATAATTTGAAAACAAATGAAACGAACTACTTTGTAAATGCGCAAAATTAGAAGTGAAAAAAAAAAGATTCTAGGAATTATTGAACTGAAGCTACTCGAGACAATGACTTAGAATTACTGAAAGCACTCAAGTTAGCATAAAATCGATTTTGAGATGCTCCCAATGTCTTTATTAAAACTCGAATTTGGTTTAGAAAGCTTTTGTCTAAGGGTATCTCTTGAGGTTTCGTTGATACGAGTCCAATTCATTTCGTTAACAATCTCTCTTTTCTAGATTTTCTTTTTTGTTACTTAGTTTTTTCTTTTGATTATATTTCCCCTAATATTTGTTAATTTGATTTTTTGGGGAAACATAGGTACTTGTGTCTATGAATGAATACTATGTAACTTCTATGGATACAGAGTTTTGGATAGAATTAATCAATCATCTTTTTTACTCAATAAAAAGCTCATTAATTGATTAGGTTTTTATTAAATTATTTTCTTGGAATGCTGCTATACTCCAAATTACTATAACTAGCTAAATAATAATAGCATAGTTTGGGGGTCAGGGCATTGTATGTATTAAAAAAAAAATGAACTCACAAATTATTGTTATTATTTATATTTGATATCTTAGACATTCGGATCTATAAGTGTTAATAATGTTGTAGATTTTATAGTAATTACTTTCAAAATATCTTAAAACACAAAAAACAAAACACTATCTACAATTTTTAATAAAAATAAATTCTTTATTGCTTCTATTCTTAAATTTTGTGTGTATTTTAACACTCTACAAAAAAAATGTCAAAGGACCGTAAGCTATGTAGGTTCAATAAATGAAACATTTTTATGGTAAATACGTAACCAACAATAATGATAAATATGGTTGTAAATTTATCACCCGCTTGATATTAAATGAGGCATAATAATTTGTTGAATTTATTATTATGGTGGGTTATTTTGGAAATTTACATAATTTGTCTCAATTTATGGTTTTTTTCTTTTTGATTAGAATAAGTTTGTGTCAAACGTGTAAATAATTACAAAAAAATAACACTAATTTTGATTACGTATCGCAGCATAAAATCTTATAAATAGTTACAATGTTATATTCTTTCGTTTAAAAAGTTAATTTTAAAACAAGAATTCATCCTCTGATATCTTTGTCAAACATGTTCTACGATTAAGGGTGTTCCCATAATTACTTTAACAGTAACAAAAATCTCCATTTTAATGTTCCGTAGTTATCAAAACAAAACCACGACTTGAAAAAAGCACGAAATAACACCATTTGTAAATAAACACATTTCTATTCCGCGAACGGGAGCCAAACCCAAGGGGGAATTCGAAGCTACGAAGTCGTAACATCAATCGGATATGATTGAAAAACATTATAGATTAATATGTTATATATTGTTTTGTTATATTTTTACGTAATTTATCTAAGTATTATCCTGTTCAATACTGTTTTCAATGATCGTTACGTTGCTTTATGTGGTTTATTACAACTCTACAGCCATCGTAAATTCTATTGTCACGCACCACCAGCTGCAAAGCTTTCGAAATGTCGGAAATATTCGACTAGAGCGGCTTTAAAAATTGACTTAAACGAAGTCTTTTTTTATTTAGAGAATTAAAATATAATCAAAATAACAATTTGTTTTCAAAGTCAAAGGATAACATTTAAAAGTCTAAAACTTCATCAAAATCAGGGGGATGCATCTTGTTAACGTGCAAATGGCGTTATTATTAAGAAGATTGGTACAAAGTTTCCCCTTTACTTAAATCAAAGGGTAAACTGTAGTAATACAACGTCACTTTGTTCTTATATGACACATTTTAATATAATTTAAATGGGGTTCTCTTTACAATTACTCGAACAATGTTGTCACTCTGTTATACTCAAGTAATAAACTAATTTTGAACTGTACTATGGCTAACATAAAGTCAATCAGGTTCGGTACAAATTACCAACTCATAAAGAGCTGCGTTTCAGAAAATTCCCGCGTCCCGCATGCGTTATATATTTCACATAAAAGACTATGTTCAATGACTGCACTTTTATAGAAGCGTCTACTATTGAAAATATGAGTGGTGTATTTTCCTACCACGCACATGCTTTGGCATTCACTAAATTAATCAATCAATTATTATGTATATATTTCACTAAAGAATATCCAATAATTTTCCTCAATTCGCGGTAACTCCCTCTTTCAATAATAGAAACACGTTATACAATAGCGTGTTAAACACCAGTTACATTATATAATTATTTAGAACCCTAACAGTTCGGGTACCGCGCCTGTTAAAATCACCGCCGCGCTGGGTTACAATTTCACAAAACAATGCGATTACATTTAGAAGACTATTGTGGTATTACTGTAGAATAGTTTTTGTTTTAGAAATAGGATACGAATATTGTAATTTAGTTTTTATGTGAGCAGGACTGACCTGACCTTCTGTTATAAGTGCATGAGAGTTTGTTTAATATGCATGTAGCATTTATAGTGAATAAAAGTGTATAAACGTAAGTCACTCATAAGTCATCTGTCCGGGACATTGTCGTAAATGTGGCATTAAATGAATCAACAAGAAATATATCAAGTTGCTATGTGGTATTTGCAGCATTCATTCATGACATGAACAATTTTAGAGATTATACTTTTTTACTTCTAAGCTACCGCGAAACGAGACTAGGTTACTTCACTAATTCGAAAGAACTTGTACAACTCCGAGACTCTACATAAGCTATTATAGTTGATATCTAGTCTTTTGGTTGTAAGTTTTTGAAAATGTGAGTACTATGAACCCCAAGTTTCTTAAAGTACATTAATGATTATTTAAATACACCGTAAACACCAAAATTCAGTAAACCGACAAGAACCTTACATACGCACCGTTGCATCTTTGATCAGCATTACTGAATTGGTTGACCTATTTATCTCGATAGCTAGATTAGTTGGTTATGAAATGTAGTTAAGCAGACGGATTTAGAGTGATGTTTAATAACATATCTAGTCTTCAATTATGCTCTATTAGTTTCCAATTTGCAATTAATGTGTCGAAACAATTGAATTAAAAATTAAACAAGTCAAACCTCGTGATAGGTTTTATTTTTTCATCACTTTTTGTGTATAAAGGTTCTTTTCAGTAGCCAATAGGATTGTTATATTTTTAATAGGATTACACCAAAAGATAAAACTGCTATCTACCTTATGTTAATAATATTTTATACGTATAGCAACAAATAAAATAAACAAAAATAATATTCAAGATCGTTCTAAAAAAAACAACATAAAACCATATAAATAACTTCATATATTCATTTACTTCTAAGAAAATCATATTATATACAATAATAATGAAAACTTTAGTGAAAGACTTCAATAAAGAACCGACATCAAACATTTTTTTTTGTAATACATGTGTTTGGTTTAATTTCGTATAATAACAAAATCTAATCACAAAGCAATAGCCAATTTACTTTTTGTAAAGGGGGTGTTTCTTCCCCTTTAAAATGTCGTAAGCGAAATTCCTTGTATGAAAGTAGGAAGCGGCTGTCAATAACTGCAAAGATGGTTACACTCTACTGCCCACCCTTATTGTATAGATTAGTTTCTATTATACTTTATATTTTGTCCCAATAATAATCGGACCCGTATGGCTTCATAGATATATGACCCAAACGAGATATAAAATTGAGTATTAACATTGTTATCACAAGTTTCAAGTTGTGACTTAGTATAATAGTGGAATAGGAACTTGGGCAGTGTTCTTCAAGCCGGCAGGCATAGGCGGTCTACATACATTTCGTAATATAAGATGACTAATAAAATAATATACATATCAAAAATATACTCATTATCAAGAAGGTCACAATGGCACTCCAACTAATGGGTCACAAATACAAAGCGTATTGGCATCATAACGCAAAGGTTAGGGTACGCGACGAAGCAAAACCAAGATCGTAAAGTCAAAATTGACGGCGTACATTATAAACGCCGTAAAACGATTGTTAAACCAAAATGCACCTGCTGGGAGTGTTTTGGTATATGCCAACGACTCAGCATTAGCTTTATGTCATAATTTTCATTAATATCTTTGTTCCACACCTTTTGATATTTTAGAGAAAGTCATTATTTCTTGGTATAATTAAGTACTATAAAAACAAAAACAAAACCAACACATGATGACGATATTTTATTTAGTCATTTACGTATATATTTATTTATAGTAAATTTTATAAGATAATGTTTTGAAGTAGCCTAGCATATGACCAATATTAAACTAGAGTACGTACAATTATAACTACCACCACGGACAAATATCATTACAAATCAAAATGCAACAGTTAGGATTAGATTGTATGAGTTTAATATACTTTGTAATAATAAAATAATTTTTAAAATTAACTCACTTGAATAAACTGAGAGCAACTGGCGGTCTTATCACTAAAAGTATTTTTTCCAGGCAACCAATTGTAATGTAAAACGCTATTTCTGTGAAAAGCAGACGATGCAATTTATGTTTAAGTGTAATAAATAAATAGTAGTGATATAAATATAGAATAAACGTTATAGGTAATCAAATTACAATAATTAATTTATTAATCCGTTAAAGGAAGTAAAATGGCGGATACTTCACAAACAAAATTTTTTATGCAAAAGTTTGTTGGTGAAGTATCACTCATTTATAATTAAATTTTCAAACAACAGTATCATGTTTAATTGCATGTAATTAGACTAATAGCTTTTTGTCATAACAGGCTTTTCTTTTAGACAACTGTTTTTGTATAGAATACAATTTAAAATTACCAAATTTCCATACAAAGTAACTATATTTTTGAAAATTTTGCAAGATTTTGAGTTGCACATTGTGTTACGCAAACGAAGAAATCAGTGTATTCAGCTAAATTAAAATATTTTTAAAAAAATCAAGCATTTCCTTCTTACTCCTGTCGTTTTTCAGCTAGGAATTGAAGCCGGGATCTCTGTATGTTCAACCAGTAAATAAAAATCGAATGTGGCGTCTCAATTAAACCAGAATAATCATCATGGATTTACATTCAATATAATTATTATGATCACACTGTTTTGTTATCTCTGTGGCAGCAGATATGTGGTATATCCGCTCATGGGTCGTATTCTAACATTACATTATAAAAAAAAAAACAAATAAAAACTTTCGTTTACATTTTTTCTTTAAAAAATTAATATATATTATTTTTATTTATACCTACTGTATGGTTTGGGACAAACAAAACTCCTGGTCCCAAAAGTGTCAGAATTTCCAAATTAAACCTAAAAAGTCCGTAATCCGTGAGTTTAAAATCAATTAGAACGGCCTGTTAAGCTCATGTCATAACAAACTGTATATAAAACTTTTATCGGTTCCGATAACTTTATATTATTTATTTTTGGATACAGTAATTATACATTCTTCTTTTTTGTTTGTTTATTTAATAACTAACAACATAAGTCACTCACAGATGGCGCTATCTAAAATGGAACACGTATATTGAATTCAATTAAAGCTAAAGCACCCAAACCGATGACTCTTATCCCTGATTGGCAGGGAGCAGAACAGTCTTTTACATTTTAAATATTAATCCTAGGTTCAGAGGCAGTAATAAAACAGAAGCAAATCTGCAGCTTACCTACTAAAAATATATATTTTTGTATACAAATAAACTTTGCAATTTGAAGTGTTATGTAGTTTTTTGATATGTTAAAATATTACAAAACAAATTTTAAGAAGTTAGTTCTTTATTTAAAACATTTAAAAACATAATAAAGGATGTCTCAAAAGAAAGTTTACATTTGCTTAGCTTCGAGTTGCAAAATATAAACTTTCTTTTGAAACACCCTATATCAATTTTACTTTTTTTGTGGATTAAAATGCATAGTAAAATGGACACGTGAAAAATCCTCAAATCAAACTTTAGTGTTGTCAATATGTGAATTAATAAAACTTTTCGATTAGCAACTCACTAATTATAGAGTTTTAGTTCAGCGACAACCCTTAAAGTTACTAATACCTAAAGTTCTTTAGTTTAGGTAAAAGGTAGAGATTATTTATATTAAATACTAGCTGTTGCCCCCGACTTCGTTCGCGTAGTAATGAAGACATAAAGTACTATGAAGTTTAATGATGTTTCATATTTTAACGATGCTATCTGTTCGGAAACCTCCCCTATTTATATAGCCTATATTTATCAGTGATAATGTAGCATTCAAATGGTGAAATGATTTTTGAAATCGCTTCAGTAGTTTTGACACACAACAAATTTTTCCTCTTTATAATATTAGCATAGATATCTAAAATTCTTGTTAATAATTAAATTGGGTTCGGTAAAAAAAAAACATCTAAGTAGCATGCCAACCCTATATGTACTGTACAGGGACCAATATAATTATTCTTACACGTGTGGTTTCTCACAAACACTCGCTCAATATTTAATACGATTAAACCTAAAATTGATTATCAATGGCTCAGGGTTATGATAGATGATTCCGTCTCATGGTTTAATATTTCATATAAATATATGTTATACTAGCTTTTACCCGCGGTTTCGCTCGCATTTAAATCATTAAATAAGTATCAGAAATCGTACTAACTATAGTCAATTGGAAACTATAATAAAAAAAAATTAAAAAAAAATATCCTATGTTACTTCTAGTATCTCCAAAAATATGTGTACAGAGTTTCATGATGATCGGTTAAGTAGTTGTTGCGTGAAAACGTAACAAACAAACTCACATTCACATTTATAATATTAGTAGCGGTATTTAATAGCTATTTAATAAACTCTACTCTCACTTTAATGTCAGAATGATAGTGCATGTGGTTAGTTACTCATGGCATTGCTGTCACCAGGTGTTTTCTTGTTTCACGACCGTTACTAAAATGAAATTAATATGTCACTCAATGTTTGTATAAAAAAGTGTATTATAGTTAAAGTGACTTATTATACAGCTCCACACTTCACAGAGAGACTAATTTTTAATATGGCTACTCAAAAAAACAATAACAATTTATTTTTGAATTGAGAATTTTTCTTCTACTAAATATATTTTTGTAAATTTATAATGATTGGCTATAATTTTATTTTAATATAAAGACCATAGTGAAAGTGACTCCTGTCAGTAGTTTTTTTCTGAACTCTGACCCTTCTGACCCCAAACTAAGATATCATGTACTATATCTATAACACGCCATATCTATAATATAATAATTAATATTTATAAACAAATGAAATATTTATTTCGACCAGAAACCGAACCCTGGATCTCTGCGTAACAGATTAGCTCCACATAAGGTTAGTATTAAGTTCTTTTGTAAGTTTATTACGTTAAATAATTTTAAAAAATAGTCTAAACACTTATTAAGTATCTAGTTTTAACCTGGACTTCAGTTTCAAAACATAAGTTCGATCCCGGCATCTTTACAATCCAAAGGCAAAGTAAAGTTTGCACACATTGTTCTAGCAAACTTCAACCAAGTGGCATTTAGCCAAGTTGATGCGACAGTTTTTGTCATAAAATTTCATGCTTATGGGAAAATAGTGCTATAACCAGAAGAAAAAAGAGTTTTGCATTTGAATTATTGAAAAAAATTGTTGAAAGCCTTTATGCAAGTAAAATAAACGCATTAAATATAAGTAGAGGGACCCTCCTACTGATATCAATGACAAAATATGACAGGTTACACGAAGTTGTTATATATGTATTTACATAATGAAATAATAAAACAATTTAATAGTAAAATAAACAATGTCATGAAAAGTTTAAAACAAACTAAAACCGAAAATCGGCCGCTAAAACTTTAAATAGGATTATTTAATGCAACTTTCATTATTGTTCTAGTCATTATCCGAAACCCCGATCGATTTATTAAAGCGGTCTGCCTTCAACCAAAATCTAATCTATTTAACACCTAAACTGAAGGGTAAATTCCATTTTACCCCGAAAACTTTTACAGCTACCTCAAATTTAGAACAATGAGGGCGAACGAGTTGATCATTCTCGTATTTATTAAATGGTGCTTTGATCACGCTTAAACTGATACACGATGTCTTTACTAAGACACGGTTTTAAATACTAAAGCTTCGATCTACGATATATCTTACATCAATTTTGTTTCGTAAAGAATTCGAATCAGGGCTTAAACGTGTAAAGTAGTAAAGAATTAAGAGTTTAAATGAGCCCTTGGAGGTTGTTTGCTTAGAAATTTCTAAAGACTCCAGCATCCTTTCAAACTACTTTGAATGAAAATTATAATTATTGGGTTCACTATGGCACTTTTAAAATAATACTTGACTACTATTTTCTATGATATATTTAGCTGCGAATTTTATTAATTAATTTATCAATAATAATACGTACACACATACAATGCCACGACCACAAACTAAATTAACTTTCTAAGTAACACATAGGCAACAAATATCTACTTTTTTAATAATATTATATCAATAATTATCTACTTATGTATAAATTATAATTATTTAGACCGGAACGGAACTTGATATTTAAAAAAATATTTTTAAAAAATTTCGAGGATATATCAAATATTTTCATGTTCCACAAAAATTGTTTTGTTTTTTTTTTCTGGTTGGCGTATAAAGTTCCATTCCATGCTCAGGAAAAGGGAGTGATACATAATTTTATTAGCGCAACTTTTTTTCAAGTATCTCTACGTAATCTTGCTTTAATAACAAAAAAAAATCAAATACCAATACCTTATATTTTATAATTAAATGAAATAAATAGAATATAACATTAATTGCATTAAAGGATTCGTTTTTTTTTCACGAAAGATAAGAAGCTTTTTCGTTAAACCCTTCATCAGATAGCTTTACTGATTTATTTACTTTATGACGTCAAAAAATGTTTCCGTATAAAAATAAAAAATCACTTTTACTAATCTTTAGTATATTTTTTTGTATAAACCTAAGGAATCTTTACAATATGAAAAAGATATCTAAAAATTTATGTAGGTAGATAAAGTAGATTTAAGATACCAAAAAATGGTAAATTATGCTACGTTGATAAGTTCGATGAACTCTGAGGGTTTTCAGCATAAATTACTCATTTTAGGGTTTAAGCATTCACACTTCATACTTGACAGGTAAAATCCACGTTGATATGCTCCTTTTTTCAAGCAACGCTTATCTCTTTTTCGCTTTAATATGCCAACCATGTAATTCTAAATATGTAACATAAATTAGCAATACATTTACGTCATACACCTGATTGAAACGAATCCAAGTTTATTTGACGAAAAAATCAGGCGTTTTTAATAGCATATAAGATTTAAGGAATTTTTTTGCTTCGTATGTTTTTATGTCGCTATGAAATAATAAGAACAATTATTAATTAAACTTTATTCGTAAAAAATATGATATTATATCTAATTTCTTAATAAAATTCTTAAAAATAATACTTAATGTATACAAATTGAATTACTATCATGCAGGATTCCTTTCATGAAGTTAGTTAATTGTATTTTTATCACAGAGATTTTGACGATTTTGCATTCTTATGTATTAACCTAATTTATACTTAAAAATATTGGTCCAAAACCTTATTATTAAATTAAACAAAATAACGACAATATAGAGTCCCACTCAAGTTTACAATCCAATATTTACAAATTGTACAGAAAATATTTAAAACTCTTTAAAGTTAGTAACGCTACGACATTTGGCCTATCGATTTGTTATTTACAAATATATATATATATGCAACTTTTATATGAGTTTTTCCATGTATTCACTTGTTTAGAACTTAATACATCCCATCTGTCATATCTTATTTAGTATTAAAAACAAAACCTTTTGTTCTACATATAGAGAGATACATTTAAAAGTATAAAATAACATAAAACTAATAAGATATATTTGATTGTCATTTATTTAATTAAACAACAAAGTAATAATTTCATTTATACATAAATTAATTCGTAAAACTCATTCAGTAAATAATAGTAAAATGGCTGTTAACATGTAGGCAGGCGTACGGAGATGCTTACACGCATGCATACATCCTAATTTACTGTAATGAGGTGCGTGGAGTATATTTAATAACGTACAATGAACCTGTAATATTATTATTATTTACCGTTATTACTCATATTAAACAAACACTATACCATTATACTCCACTCTACCCCAGTGGCAGATGCAACAACACTAAGCCAATTTTATGCCAGCATATTTTAATTCTATAACTACTTTGGGATCAAAATCTTCTTCCTTAAATTTATACCCGCAAGAAATCATCTCTTTAGCAATTTTGAAGTTTTTCTTTAAAGACTCCAACCATACCGTGTAAGAGTAGTCAGGCCAAATTCCGCCATATCTCTCAGGCAAATGGCTTGGATCTACGTGTTTATGCAACGACGTGAGATCATGCCCGTGGAAGTAGATTTTAGATTGCATTGCTGAGTCTAATAAAGGCTTGAACATGGCGTAGATTTTATCGAACACCCATGAGTGATTGATAACATGGATAGCGTGTGTCATTGTCGGGAAACTTGTCTGAAATGCGTAGTACATAACATAAATAAATAAAATACTATCAAGTGTATTTTGATTATTTTAGTCTAATGTCTCGTAAATCATACATTTATATTTTAATAAACCTACCACTAACAATTTCACCATTCTCGAAGCAACAGTCGGGGTGACCTGCCAAGCGTGTTGAGTACCAATATCTTCTAAATCGAAGATGGCGACTCCACCTAAAATCTGCATGCGTGGTTCCAACACACCTAACTCTAAAGTCATAATGGTCGCTTTAAACATTTCCTCGACTGATATCGCTTTTGGATCCCAACATCCTGTAAAGAGATAATTATTTTTATGATTTATTAATTATTAATTTAATATGGACTAATTTCAAGACCATTTAATTTTTCACGGTAGACCGTGTTCCAATTATTATTTTATTAATCGCCGTTTTTTAATGCAAGTTTTTTCTACGTTTCTTTGAAAATGTTTAATTCGCTTGAAGGTTAAAGTGACAAAAATACAATGAATTTATAGCTATTTTTTAACTAAAATTTTAGCAATTTATAATGATTTTTGAGAAAACCTCTCAAGCTTGATTCGGTTTATTTAAAAATAAAAACGGGTCTTATTGTACATTTTTCGATTTCCTATGAAAACATTATACATACTGATGGTGTATCGATATGCCTAATTTCATTTCATATAGGTAACGATGTTTTTATAAATTTATATAGGTATGTACGTATAGGTAATGTATAGGTAAAAGTTAGAAATAATTTACAATTTCGGTTTGAAATATTTTATCATAGGTACAAGTACTCGTATGCACGTAATTGGTTTCCAAATTTAATTAAACCAAAACCTTTTAAGTTACATTTTAATTACTATAATTATATTCTATTGTATATAATATCAAATATAATAATTTACTTTATTGTTATATATTATGAATGGACATCATAGAACGAAAAGTCTGATGTTGAATCAGATCCAATCATAATTTGTTTAATAGTAGAAGTATGATTATATAAAAATATCTACTATGACGCTTGCCTCCAAGTGTGAAAGAATAATAATGTGATAAAATGCCCTGACTTGTAAAACGCAGAATTAAATTAATAAAAATAAAGGCGATAGGAAGTCTCATGTTGTTTTCTAATTAAGTTCAAATAAAATCTGACAGCGGTAAAGATTATTGTTCCATGTAAAACCGGTTATGAAGCAAATTTAAGTAGATAACAACTGCAATAGTGTAAACAGATACGAATTTCTAATAAATCTTTTCCTTCAATTAACTGATGCTACCCCACCTTCCTCTATTCATTACTGTTGTGAGTGGATACCAAACAGCTCGCTCTCCTTTATGATTTCCATCGCAATGAATGTCACGTTTTAATAGCTATGGATTTATATTTATGTCGTGTATAAACGACATATTTCAGTATTTTTTTTGTAACAGAGATAACTTTGCAGACGGATGTCAGAGGTTGTTGAACTTTCTTTGTTTTGCAAATTGAACAATATATTTCTTATTACATTCGGTATATTTTAATTTGGTTTTTATAAAAAGTGTTTTTCTCTGTATTTGTAAGATTTCATATTTCATTGTTATGAATAAATTCGCTTTTCTTTTACTTTATAATTTTTCTTTGTATGTTATTCCAAATTGTTTAGATACATAAATAATAGTAGGTACTAACCCATGCGATACAACAATAATCGTCTTCCATTTTGGTCTCTATATGGCGGAACAGCCAGAATGTTGTTCTCGCCAACTTGACGTAGCTCCAACGGATATACATTTTCGTATAATTCTGCATTTTCGTCCTTGAATTTGTAGTAATTTACTAACTGAAATTAGACAAAATAAAAGTTCTTAGGCATAATAAAAATATTAAATTATTATCATAATAATGGAAAAAAACCAAACAAGGCGAAACGAAGGTCTGACTGGTAATTTAAAGCACACATATTGGCCACTAGACCATGACTCAGTTATTGTAAACAAGAATGACTTTTTGTATATCATCATTCATTTGTGGATAATCAACATGCTAAATATAGTATATTATAATTAATACATTAAGCTGTTTCTTATTTTTAGATTAAGATGCCAAAGCTATTAATAAATATAACGTTTACCAATCTATGTGCTCGCTTCGGAATAAAATTGCGAGCTCGAAGGAATCGCAGAAGAAATGCTTCGTCCATTCGGTGTGGAATACACTCTCCACGTTCTAGAAATTTAAGAAAAACTATGATAGTAAATGTCTCAAATACAGTAATGCCCCGCTTTACGCGAGGGATACGTTCCGGAAAAAACTGAAATTCCCGAGACCATAGAGAAGTTGATGACTACATTATGTTTATACGCACTCTTTCGCGTAATGCGGGGCAATTGAGCGCGAAATTTGAATTTCGCGTTATAGTGAAACTACGCATTACGGAGTCGCGTAAAGAGGGGTATTACTGTAAACCTATCTCAAATAAATGTAAGGCAAGCTAACCATAAATTAGATCTCGAAATTCGCAAATAGCCTGCAGTTTAGTATCTGGATTTTCACCACAATGCTGACGCGCATATTCTTGTACTTCTGGCGGAGGCTCTCCTAGATCCAACTCTACGCTGTAATTTGGACTTGGCATTTTCGTCTTTTTTCTTTTCTTTAAAGTTCCCTGGAAATATATCAATAATAATTAAACTAAGTACCTACATTTAATCTACGAGTTCTAAGTAGCGTATAAATTACTAGCATTTGGGTACTAATTATAAAACTATTAAATCGTAAATAAGTATGTTTCTATTAATTGAATACCAAATAATACAAATAATTATAATTGAATACATTTCACTCTTTAAATTTATTTTATACCTATCCAATAAGCGTATAGATATATAGATATTTTATAGTATCAATTAAATCAATTAATTGATGATATAAAATGCTCGCGTATCTTAACTCCTTTATATAATAGTACTTAATTGCAGTTTTATTGCTCTACGTACGAGCGATGAAGATAACATAAAACTTATATTTACAACAACACTTAATTTTCTATTTTAATCATAACTTCTTTTTACTGTTCCAGTTATAAAGAAAATTGCTTTATATCTAGGTATAAAATTATTTACATGTTATTATCAAATATACTTGACCATGTTTTTTTAAAATATAACTGCTACTTCTTTATTACAAGTGTCAAATAACACATTTTTTTCTAAACTTTCATTTATTATGTATTTATTTATTATTATTATTTATTTATTATGTGTTATATTTATATACTGACTTAAAACAAAGAAGAATAAATGGAATTTAACATTCTTTTTGCGGCTTGTATTTTTGACTATAAGCTGTAGTAAGCCGCTTAAAATATTTTAGATTAATGAACGCGTTTAAAGATATCATTGTAAAATGCTTAATAATAAATATCTAATATAGTTGATTGATTAGCTTTTATGTAACAGGTGTAGTTATTCGAAAAGTGTGCGAGTACTTCTTTGCGTAATGTCTAACTTATGTAGTACGTACGTGTTCACGCGTACTTCATTTAAAGGATATCTGCTTTTAATAGTATGGTTTTCAACTGCGCCGGGCATTATCGCTACTACTTTCACACCGTGAAGTGACCCAGTCGCGTGTTTTGTAGTATCTATCCGATATGGTACACAATACACATATTGCTGACATTTTTCTGCTGTAACAGTTACCGCTGTTTATTGAATCTACTCTAAATGAACATTAAAAGGTACACGTGACGGTGATATGAGTTCAATTTTTTATTAATATGTATGGATCTTTTTTAAGTTCATTGCTGTTTTAGCCACCCCATGGATAACTACTGGAGGTCGATATGGAGCAATGAAATACAATAAAGTTACATAAAAAACTAATTATTATTAACCTCACAGCTATCGTGGTCGCGGCAAGACGTCGGATTATAATAAATTTCTAACAAATTATATATTATGTTATATTATATTATGTAAACTTATACATTACATATGTATGCGTATATGTGTTGTTGCAATAATAACTTTATATTCGAGGAAATATCTGCGTAAATGACGTATCATATAACGATGTTATTAATATAGGCAATTTGCATGGCTTAGCTAAAACCATTAGTTGGTTTGCTAAATTATGCAAACTTGTTAAAGCAACGTTTAAAAGTATACAATAGGTTCTATAATGATTGTTTTTGAGATAAAAATAACTTTAGTGCATATTAATGGCAATGATTAAAAGGATTATAAAGCCATTTGTTTTTTACTTTTTTTTTGTTTGTAAGCTGGTTTGATTGCTAATAGTGTATACCTACCTTTTATTGGTAGCTGTCTATACTAATATTGTAAAGAGATTAATCTCTCTAGATTTGTATTTTTATATGTATGTATGTATGTTTGTAACGAATTGGCTCAAAAACTACTGGACCGATTTTAAAAAATATTTTACTATTTGAATGCTACATTATCGCTGATCAATATAGGCTATATAAATTACAGGACAAAAAAAAGGATCCTTATTAAAACTACAAGAAGTGGCCATAAAATGTCTTTCATCGCTTTTTCTAAAATTCTAAATGTTTAAAAAATAAATGTCCACCCGTGCGAAGCCGGGACGGGTCGCTAACATTAAATAAATGAACGCTAATGCATTAGTCTAATAAGAACTTGTAAAACAATCCAATATCGTGGGTGAAAAATTAGAAGTATTTAGCAAGAAAGCTGAGAAAAAAAAATTATTTCAAAAGAATTTACAATTTTTTTGCAACTTACTATCGCATTAATATCGGTTATTTGAATTCAATGTGAAACCGAGGGACCGACACGTTCGATACTTTGTCAGAGTTTATGTATAATTACATGTAGGTACAATTGTTTTTTTTATTTATTTATAACATATTCGTATTTATACAAGAAATAGTTTAACGAAATTTTAGATTGTGAAAAGAGTCATAAGTAGTGGTTTAATATCTGCCTACGACTAAAAGCGTAACAATATAGATATAGTAAATATTAATGTGTGTAATAGATTTCTATCTTGTGGTAGTTAATGTAGAAAGTAAAGAGTGAAAATGAGTGCGATCCTACTGGAGCCGGTTGTGCTGGCTAGATGATCCCAGACAAGTCACGACACCAGTCTGTTAGCTCTATTTTCGAGAGAAACACTTTTCTATATGTTTTACGTTACAGAAACACTAAGCAACATTATTTGTAACGAAACTTATCATATTTTATCAAATAGCAAATGTTATCTATTAAATCAGCGGTTCTCAAACTTTTTTGGCGAAGGAACCTTAATATAATTATAAAAAACTGATTTATATGTATTTATGAATAATCATATTGCAATGTAATATTACGTAATATTTAGTTGGAATATTTAGATGTAACCTTATAATCTCCCTTTGGTAGGTATTTTTTGCAGTATTTCAGCCCTAGGGTTCCGCGGAACACCACTTTGAGAATGGCTATATTAAATAATTATTTGATAACGATTAATATAACATAGATATATAGTATACAATCCACACACACAGACACACAAGCGAGATAATATAGATGCTGCGTCTAACACGGGGTCATCAAGTAATGTGATAGATATAATTTTATATTTATTTATTTTGTATAAAACTGAGATGTGAAGTCTGTGATTATTTTCGGACATGACTACTGAATATACATTCACCTTTATTATGGTTAATTTAATCTGAAAGTTTTGTATTGAATCAAAACAAACGCGTTAATAAGCAATTTTTTTTTAAACAACTGAATTACACTTTACAATGAATACTTATATAGGAATATTTACAAGTATTATATAATATTATTATTACTTTCTTAGTAAACCATAGATACCTACAATACTTAAGCTACGATGACCCTTGTCTTGACATTTAAATATTGCATAAGAGTGTAGGCAGAAAACGTAACTTGTTATATGCAGTCGTAATAATATCTTAAGACTGTATTCTGTTCATCATTTGTCAAGAGTTATCTAATATTATCTTGTAGGTAAATTATATTTACTCTTCGTTCTTAATGTTGTTTTTGGATTGGAAGAACTTGAGAGGGTGAGATGTATATTTGGATACCTTCCTCGTATATGACATAATTGTCAAATAGTGTAAAAATAATAAAAATAGTTTTTTTTATATGTTATCTTAAAATATATATAATGCCCTGACCCCAAATTAGAATACCCTGTTACATTAGATGATCAGATATATCAGATTTCTAAAAAATTACCTTCAACCAGGAATCGAACCCCAGTCCCCTGCGTAATAGACTGTTACGGTAACCACTGCGTATAATTATTATATAATTCTCTACAAAACACAAAGGAATTGTCAGACTTTCATTTAGTTGTAAAATTTTTCAAAAGTGTATTACGTAAATAGACATGCATCCATTACAACCCAAATCCATTATTTAAACAATCAAAATGTTTAACTTTAAGCTAGTGTTATGCAAGAAATGAATGCACAAAACTGGTTACAGCAGTTGCACCTGGGCTCTGCTCGGCGTTCTTAATATAACCGCAGCCAAAATATTTTTAAACTTTAGATTGCAATCCTAAAATAAAAAAGTATGTCGTGCTATTTCTCTGTGATACTCTGGAAAGTGTTCTTAATTATAGTTTATTGCTATTGATATATATAAAATATATTTTAATAAATATAATTGTTTTAGCTTCTACAGTTCATAACTATATGTATATCTCCAACGTTCATATAATTAAATTAAATAAACACATTTTAACATTTACAAATTTATAAATTTAAATTTTCATTTAATTCACATTAATATAACAACTAATTATGCGTACCTAATTATTGTATAATATTTTTTAAATATGAATGCCTTAAAATGAATTAATTTTTAATCAATATTTCAATCGAATTTAAATTACCTACTACGTCTTCAAATATTTTAATATCAGCAGCTAAGAAAAATCTCAGCTGTATGTATACCAATGTAACTTTGTCATTTAACATTTTGGCCTCCGCGTGCTTTAAAAATGTTATTTTAAAAAACAACACAGAGTCAATTGTTATTCGGCATAAAAACAATGTTAAACAAACTATATGAGTTATGAAAGGTGAATTATTAATGTTTTTAATTCTACTTCTATTTACTGCTCCCGCCCACATGTCACATGTAATTTTAATTCCTGTTAAAGCTATATTATTAGACTATGTTATTTAACTATATTTTATACAGTCTGTCTGCTCCGTTTGTATTATAAATTTACGTTTAATTATTTTAAATTGACTGCTAAAATTAACCAGCATAAAAATACATAAGAAATATAATGACGTAAAAGTGTTCGATATTTACAAAACACATGGTCATCCTACTCATACTGACAGACAAGTAAATCAATAATAGCTCTACTCAGCAGAAAGAGATAGATAATAAATTGTGTTTTATATGTAGTTTAATAAGGCGATTTAGGCGAATATCCTTTCGTATTTTATTTTAGTCGTGTGACGCAGCACGGTGTCCATACAGTCTCAAATTTTGAATACAACTTCGAAGAGAAATATTTTTTTATTTCTTTTACTTAATTGAAAAACAAAATGATATATATTTTTTATTAATTACTAAGGACATGATACTAAAATATTATTAATGGATTTTATCTGTATGTAAGTTGTCTAAGTATATAAACTTCAAAACGTAAATCTGAAACTATTATTCGATTATTACCTAAAGCTATAATTTACAACAATTTCGCTCTCAATAGAACTCCACCTCAACAATCACTAATGACAGCACAGCTCTGTTGCAGATGGAACAAAGCGATGCCTGGTACAGTTAACTCCATTATATTGCATAACATATTCCATTGTGCCCATACAAAAATTTCCACGCAACGCACAACGATTATGTGCCCTACTGTACTCAGTAATGGGTTATTAATCATTTGATATAATACGTCTGCTATATTACTTACTAATTATGATTGCTTTTTTTGTTTATTAAACTTGAATAGAAATAATAAAGAGTTAAAAAAAACTCGACTTACGTAATTCTAAGTTAACTTTCGACTCTACATGATTAAACAGGGTATCTTTCTCTTTAAAAGTAAATATTTATAATAAATTGCTATTGTAATAATTTCAATCATTTATCATGTAAAATCAAGTCAAGTCCCCTGTCTCAACCAACATAGGTATATTTACTAAAACGTAATCTTTGGATGTTACGGAATTTTGGAAGGAAACCAATAACAAATGCATATCTTTCTACTTTGAATCATTTGTCAATTGTTTTATTCTCTTACTTTTTTAAATAATAAAATCCACAGTTGATAGATATACTTCAAGTTAATATCTCTTTAAAAACCAAACTTAATTCGTTCGCAGTGTTATCTTTTTTAGATTCATCTATGTAGTTTCCCTTTTAAAAAATCTTATCCATCATTCATTTATGTCATGTCATAACGTTTGAAACAATTATACTGTAATTAATAATAATACGCTAGAACAATGCTACGTATGCTCACAGTTTTCTCTTCAAAAGTAGCCCTCATGTTTAATAAAATAAAGATGCTTATATCTTGCTAAAAGATACTAAGGTGATTCTACGTAATTCTTAGTAAGAAAGCGGCTTGAACAAAAACCCTATAGCTACCGTGGGAAGTCTGGAATGCCCTAAGGGTAATCAAAAAGCTAAATTGGCAACATTCAGGGTCAAACTGGTGAACGCAGACTGGATTTCAACAACATAAAAACTTGAGTCCTTTGTTTCGTTAGTGGTATTTCAAAATTGTTTTTAGGGCCTAAGGAATTGCTTGAATTTTTGAACAAAATATTCTTGTGTCGGGTTATATTTTATTTGTCTTTTATAGTTTCTAAAATATAATGGGAATACAATGTAAGTGATTTAAAATTCAAAACTTGTATCTTTTTTGTTTTCGAGTTTTAACATTTTTGCGAGAACAATAATAGTGCTTGTTCAATAGAAACATTATTATACAATTTGTTTGTTTACAAAAACTTTCCATTAATATGTGGAATAAAAAACTTCCGGATGCGCCAAAATATATAAATATTATATAAGCTAAAAAACAAAAATGATTTGCTATTAAGTTCTATTATAAGTGATTGATTCAGTTATTCCGTTACAAGGTCGTAACCGGTCGGATTTCATTTTTACGCTTCAATAGTTACAGTGTAAATATTTACATCGTATAAAACATAAATGAAGAACTGAGGCTCCCGATTTATATGCAATTTGTATGGACAAAATTAATGTTCCCTGAATTAAAAAAATATATTTATTATATTATTAAATAAAGTAAATAAAGAGACATCAACAACATTTCCAATATTAGTCTAGAGCGGTGCATTGCGAGACAGAATGGTGCCCCAGAAGTAGGACCCAGTAAAACTATTTATCCGACTATATTTTAAAAGAAAAATATGTTTTTTTTAAGCATTGATAATCATTTTTAAAAAGCATTTAATTATATCTTAGAACTAATTTATAAATCATGAATAATTACTAATTAGCTATTTTTATTAATAATCCTGTTTTGAGTTATTTCTACATCAATAAGTGCTAATAGAGGCATACTAAGTATAAACTTAACCTAACCTATTTACACACAATGATAACGCATGAGTAGACAGATAAAAATAACATTTAACCTGTTTCCAGTTTTACTTTTTTATATATACGAGACCCTATAAGTCTACTTATTGGACTGGAGAATTAAAAATATAATAGGTATATATATATATATATAATACGTATTAGAAATATAACACCATCGCGTCACAGACAAAACATTTATTGTCATGCATGAGCAGATATATCATTGTAAGTGAAGCCCTCTTCTAGAATTGAAGGCTAATCTTCATTTAATAATAGTATGATTAATTTGACTTGCTATATATAACGTACGTTTTAAAATAAAATACTCCAACATCTAATGTCTCGAGTTTTTCAAGTTCAATATTTATGACCGAAATTGCATTCGAAAAATTATGAAAAGTTCATTGAACTCTAATAATGTTTAGTTAATATAATTTTATTATTATTAATTCCAGTCTGCCAAAAAAGCATCTCGGCGAGATGTTGACCTTGAATCCAGTCTTCCACACCAACGAACCGGTTCTGCATTACTTGTTTGAGGAGACGCCGCGATTTATACCAACTGTATATGTATGTATTTTGGCATAGGTAGGTACATGCGTTTTTTACTTTCATGCAAATTTATGCATACCCTTGTATAATACGTTGTTAGCTCAACTCGAAGTAGTGAAACTATTAAGTTACCTTGACGTTATATAACTACTCAAATAAACAACATATTCTTCTTAATAATGTTCTATTACTAAAAATAATAGTGTAATGAACGAAAAAATAAATAAAACTTTACAATTTCTACTTATTTGGCTATTAATTTCTAAAATCTTTAGTATATTAATAATATTTTATTAACATCAAATATCTTGACAATTTTACGATATATACAAACAAAAGATTATTAACGATCTGCGATACAAGTAATTGGCCCTAATATTTAAAAAGTTTACGCTGTAACCATGGTGTATATATGTATATATAGGTGTTATAAAACAAGGAACTTTTATGCAATATTATAAATATGATTAGGTGGAATAAAACTGTAAAAAGTACATGATACTTAAAATAAAGGCAATACTTTATTTCTATAAGTATTATAATTCAATGTTATCATCCAAATTAATGGACCATGGACAATGGGTCTAAGTTAAATTAAGCTGAACGGATTTTTAGTTGGAAAAGTGAAAGATTTTCGCTTGATTGGCTATTTTATGTAGACCGACAACAATTGCCATGGCCGTGGCAGGCGAAAAACCAACTTCACGCGTGACTTATTACAACCGAGTGCGATGTTCAAACTTTCAGTGGTCCAACCGCGCACGTTTATTCAAATAACATAATAATACTATCAAGTTATTGGTTTTGTTTTTGCTTTTTCATGCAATATTTTTTTTATTATACTATAAATACACCAAAGGAACGCGAAATAAAAAAAAGTGAGTAAACTCATTTTAAGCCATAACTGTTATTATTTTTTCTTGCTTAAAAGAACACTATAAAAGTCAGCTTTGTCTGCTTACAAACCATTATTATCATGTCACATGAATGTCTACATTTTTGAATCATAATGACGTAAAAATTACTGAACAATGGTTCTAACAATATTACATAAAATAATAACTCGAAACATTATAATGCCGCTATTACGGCCCCATTACTTGAATTCTATAGTGATTGATTGTGTAATAAATTGTATTTTGTCTATTTTAAGTTTTGATAAATTATGAAGAACAAAATAAAAATGTATTTTATAGTACCTACGTTTAAACTTTATATTTTATTATGAAAGTGTTACAAAAAAAAGTAAGGACTTTTTGTTCTCACTTGTTAAAATCATTAGTGAATTTCGATTTAATATTGAAACTCTTTATTGCAAAAATATTAAATGTAAATACAATAGCGAGCTTAATCCCATTAGACATTTTCTACAAGATAACCATTTAGAATTGAAGATTAGCCATTCAAATATAACCTGCATTAAATTTGCTAATTATAAATAGAGATCCCGAATAAAGGAAATTGTCGACCAAATCAATAGTTTATAATTTAAGTTTGCCTCTATCGTAGGACGCATATAGAAATAATGTTTGTGGAAAAAAACGTGCATAAATATTGCATCTACGCAAAAAATATAAAAATAATATGAACTCTTCAACTGTTTTTGAATTATAATCAACAATCCAAATTTAAACCGCAAAAGTCGTTTGAATTAATGAACGATTTCCTGCTTGCATTTTAAAATTATCTTTTGTTTACAACAGTTACTTATCATTTTTTAAAGATAAGGAAGTGGCGAAAATCACGTCTATTTGTAGGAGCTTAAGGACGATTCGCAAAAAATATATCGAACAGGTTTTATGAGTGAGTCACAATCAGAATATTACGCTTATATTATTATTATGGAGTCTTGTGCATTCAAATTATATGTTGCAAATTATTACTTACTACACCGCTAGAATGCACTTTGTGGAGTTTAGGTGTTGCAATGAACATGTAATTCGCTGTTAAATTTTAACCTACCTACAATGTTAGGTTAGGACTACATATTATAAAAAGGAGTACCTACTATTATACAAACTAAATGAAATTTTAATTATAGGATAGAACAGCATGCTCAAGATGATTAAGGACTAGATAACACTTCTAATAATCATACATAATTTAGATGTTATATATAATAATAAAATAAAACAATAACAAAACAGAGATTTAAGAGAGAAAAAAGATAGATGGTGTATTTTATGTATCGTTAATTTTATTGTTAATATTTTGTAATGCTTTATTATATGTAAATTAATTATATGAATAAAATTGAGAATTATGTGTAGAATTCTCTCGAATTGGTATACTGGTGCGGTGGAAATAATAAACGTAAAACGATATACATACTCGTACAAACATTGTCAAGGTCGGCGCTCCATTGCAATAATTGAATATACTTCGTATCAGATAATAGGTACATTTGTCAGAGATAAAATTTGGTATTAGTTTACTTTGTTGCAACTAACATATGTTGTTATTATTATTGTTATAATAAATGATTAAAAAATTAATTTATTTATATTAGAACATGCTTTGATGCATGCATTACTATCTGGCAATATAGGTGAATAGTCGAAAGTAAATTAGACTAATCACTCTTAAATTAATAATTGATTCAAATATGCTCAAATAATTTTAAAAATAAATTTTATTAAAACGTAAATATCTAAAAACTGTATGTATTTTAAAACAATGCAACTTACCTCCAACGGCGACGGGAATTTGAATTTGAATTCGTGCGTATGCGCGGGCGCTCTGCGACGCGAAACGTAGAGAACTGCTTCAAAACGCTGATTGTTTCGCGACGCCTGCGCCTGCGTTCGACACCGTGAACTATACGCACGCTTGCGCAATTCTGGATCGAGTTTGAAATTCAGCCGTGCCACTTCGCCGCCAACTATCTGATACATCCATAATATATTCGTGAACTCTCTTTGTTCCCGCCATATTATCTCACATCTGCACCGTTCCACTTACTTTCACAACTGTTGCATTGTTTTTAAACAACTGGAACTGACGAGCAATTTGCACTCTAGCGCATTGTCACGGTAGTATAGGCAGCAGGTCAACAGTCAACACCTCTATACTAATAAAATAAATGAATCTCATCTCTGAAACGTAAGTGTATGACAAAGAAAAACATTTTTTAAACGTAGTTAGCTAATGTTTAATCTCTTTGAGACTAAGGCGTGATAATCGATATTAATAAGTCTGCTTAAAATACACTCAATAACATTTTTTACTAACAGTCTACTAGTAGGTACCTACATAAGTATGAGAACACTTTCAAGGTTTGCAAAATAAAGTACGGAAATATTACCATCGTTGTCTGGTAAATAATCTCAAAGATAAAGATCCAATTGTTTTAGTTAATAATATAAAAATATAATAATGATAATCAATATTATTATCACACACATAATCATACGCAATTGTGTCCGAATTAATCATTCAAATATGTATAACTATTAGTTTAAAGTTAATATTTTGAAAATACTTGTACAATACAAAAGTCGCCGGGAACAAGCCTATCACGCTATACCCTTGTACCTTGGTGCACTGAAACAATGTTCGAACCTTTCAATTTATATATTTATTTTAAAATAACTAATATTTAATTATATATTACATAACATGCTATCAACCAAAGATTCACGCACGCCGTTCGTGCTTTATGTACGTACTTATAATTTTAAAACAGTTGAGATTTTAAAATGTTTATTTGTTTTGTTTTTTTTTTCATAATTAACAGTAAGTGCTACTAAATTTTATTCAAAAGAAATACATTTATCTACTTCTTAGTTACTAAGTCGCAGCCCGTACAAGGCTAACAAAGAACAGCTGACATAACCACTTGCCTATCTGATTGTAGTTAACAAACAAATATTGGTATCCCACGCCCTTTTTTTAACGAAAACTTTCGCTTTTTCTATGTCAAACATATTGTTTCGATTAAATTCAAACGCAAAATTAAATTATATTTTTCTCTAAATAAATCGCAATCTCTTGAACAAAAATTTAAATTTAAAAAATTCATATTATTGTAATTTATTTTTCATTAAAAGAAGATATATTAAATGTGAATATTTACAGTAAAGTAGCGGTTTATGAAATTTAAAACATATTATTTATGGTAATTTAAAAATAAATATAGACAGTAAGATATTTATAACCTCAATAGTATAATAATCATAGAGATTTAACACCGACATTAATTTATTATTGAATGACGTTCACAAACGCATTTTGACCCTGAGATTATAAGTAAACATATTATATTTACATTCAACTTCATATCCTACAAAATACCAGACAGACAGCCTGCTTATACAGTAATAATTACTTTCTATATTATTTTATAATAATATAACTAAAAAATAACATAAAAGAATAATAGTATTTGTAGCGCCCTTTTAAACATTGACGGCTATTGATGGAACTAATTGAAAAATGATGTTACGACGTGATTATGCTACTCGATAATAGATGGCGCTGTTCATTATTGTGCTAAAAATTTAAATTGAAACTATTTTAAGAGAATTAAATTAAATAATATATTAATTTATTAGTAATGTTAGTAAAATATAACTCGATATTCAAAATTAATAGTTACATATCGGCAATGCACTTAAAAATTTGTAAATTTTTGCAATAATTTACATAGAGACATTACGTGCTATAACATTACAATGATTCGTGACGATAAAACAAAAAGTAATACTACGTGACAATTGCAGAGCTTCTTTATATTAATTTGGTTTGATATCATTATCCAATCATAAGAGATTTTAATATGACACAATCAAACGATAATAAACAATATATGCACGTATCTTTTAATTAATAATAATTATTCATAGCTTAGTCTAACATCACCGAAAGTTTATATTCGGAAAATACGCGCTTCAGATTGAAATCTTTATACGCAGTATATATTTGTTCTGCTTCCCCTAAATAATACAATATATTTTAACTATATTGTTGTAAATTTCTCATTAATAAGATAAGTATTAATCTAGGAAATAGGTTAGTTCAATCGTGTTACAATTTCCTCACTAAGACTGCGTGCAATTGACGTGGACAGTTGCGCATAGACACAGAAAGCGTGAATGCGTGATCATTGCGATTAGTGTTTAATTATTATTGTCTACTTTAACATAAAATATAGTGTGGTAGACTTATATTATGTGGCGATCACTTCCCTAACATGGTCTCTTGAATAGAAGCATCACGTACTTTCGTTGAAACAAAAGAAAATAGAATAACATTTTACAATTTAAATATAATCTTTTACAATCGAAATGTATGCAAAAATAGCAATAATTAATTATAATTATTAGCATGTGTATGTATTATGCATTTTAACCAAAACAAACGATGACCTCGAATCCATAACCTTCAACTTTAGCGAGTAATAATTTAAGCACCAAAAACAGATGACCTTTTTCTGGCTGAAAATATTTTTAAACGTTGTGCACCTTCATGTCTTATGAAGTTTATATCTTATGGGCCATATATAGAAGACGAGTTTACTCAATATAGCTAATTATTTTAGCGTCTTCAATAAAGAATAAAGACATATACTTCTCTTTTATTTATTTGTTATTTAATGGTACCTACATCACTACAGCGACAATAGCAGACAGAACTACAATCGTTTAGGCAAAACTATATTGTAAATTCCACTATTTATGTAGATTATAGAAGCTGTAATTTACGCACATACATACTTGCAAATACTAAAAAAAATAAAACAATAAATATTAGAATATTTTACTGATAAAACAATTCGTAAAAATATATGGTATTGATAAAAATAAAAATAGAATAAGACAATTTATTTTTGAATATTTTTGAGATTAAATGAGCGGGAAAACGAGTGAGGACGGACTGACTAACAGTAGAACATGTAACTGAATGACTCGATTTGATTTGATTTGATCTGACTAATCAAATTAATCTATGCATTATATTATCTCAATATTAAATCAACACATAATACATGATAAATTTTATTCTCACAAGATTTCATTACTACGAGTAATTTTTTATTATAACAATTTCTTTAGATATTTAATAACATTAGTTGCAAAACAGAATATCTCCGTGCAAATTCATTTGTCACAACAACATGCTTTTATATTTATATTTATAAGAGAATATATCTAAAGCGCATTTACATTCATATGTTTTGTTGCAATATAGTTATCCATTTGGATACGACTCATCTGCAAAGTACGTAAAACGTAACCCATAAAGTTGATGATTGAACGTGTAAAAAGAATAGTCTACGTCGCGCCGCGTATGAATCCGCTTGTGTCTACAGTTACAAAAACTTTTGTTTATTATTATATTATCATTCAATAAATTAAGAAAAATACACTTCTTTTTTAATTATTAATTATAGTGGGCATTTATCTCGTATAAAATTTGTGTTACAACGACGTTATTCGTGAAAAAATGCCGGGAGAAATTGAAGGAATTTCTCGAGTTGTACTCCGCGATGTCACACCAGAATGTAAGATTTGTTTTTTTGTATTTAATTCGAATATTAAATATTAATTAAATTTTCATAGAAATAGTTCATTTATATTTCTTACAAGAAAACAAAAGACGAAGGCACTTACTATTTGTAAACTTAAAGTTGTCCATTCATGACATTTAGATAGAGACTTTCGAAAATGCTCAACTCTGAGGCAAGAATTGAAAACCAGGAGTACCGGTACTTAGGTTCTTACTTCTTACTATGTAATAAAATATTACGATAAACAAATCTCAATAATAAAAGATACTTATTAAAAGACGAAAGAGGATGGGCAGATTTTAATTTTAAAACTAGTGAAGAGTTTTTTTTTAATTTTATTCAATGTTTTGAAAGTTAGCAGCCGTCGTTGTCGCAGCGAGAAAAACATTAGCTACAAAGCTATCAAAAACACTTCAATAACTAGTTTTTTTAACTCAACTAATTCAGGTTCAAAAATCGTTATTTACTTATGACGCATGCACTCTCGATAACTGTTTATTTATGAAAAACAAGTTCACATGTAACTTGAAATTACGTTTGTAGCTTTATTTGGGCCATTATTACGAAAAATATCGTCTTAATAATATTATTTTAAGTACAGTATTGATTGGTTCGTTATTGTTTTATAAATTTTGTGAAAATTAGCTAACTAAATATATCTAAAACATAGTTAATTGTAATTGTCAAAGATTTGGTATGACGCAAACAAGATAAGAGAAAAATCTATAATTTATTTTACATTAGACATTTTTTTCATTTATGGGTAAACCATCAATTATGTCATTTTTGCTAAAAAGCAAAAAATACTGGTTAAACTCATTCACGGTTCAGTGCTAATAGCAAATTTTAAAAAAAGAATGAGATTTAAACACCTTTGAACTGCTTACTTCGAATAATCTTCGAAGACTTTGCAGCTATCTTAACAGCGGCTATTTATTATCCCGTCTCTAACATTAATTGCGGTTGTCGTAAATACGTAAATAGCTATAAAAGGAGCTTTTTAATACCGCTAGCTTAATTATGTTTATTGTATTGTATAGTTTGTGTACACCTCTAATTACCGAAGACAATTAGGAACTTCAAAATTAATATATAACTTAAGCTTTTATTAGTGAAAAGGCCTTTTTGATCTTTACTTTATTATAATGGTTTTTCTATTCAAATCGCCTACAATAGACATGAATCAATATACTTATTTTGTCCTGAGCCGTTTAACTGAATAGTTTTTAAAAAAACCAGGTCACTGTGAATGTATTCAACAGAAATCCAAATTTCAATAAATTCCAATTAATCCAGAGAACAGGGTTGTCACGAATGAGATTTTTTCTTTAAACTAAAGCAATATGTGATATTTTCCGGAAGTACAGGAAGTATGGCAGCCCTATAACCACTCGTAAACGATTAACAATAGAATAAAGGATATAGGTTGGTCCTCACCTCAACTATGAGCCAATCGATTGCGTTAATTAACATAGAATGATTAGATTACAATAATTACCAACTGTCAATGTTGAAAAAAAACTAAGTTACTGCGCGCATGCACATTTGAAATCGATTATCTATTAATACTATCTAAATATTCGTGTTTATAAATTTGAAAAGAGTGCAATAATTTTACTTGTATACATGACTTTTCCCTATTTTATTTAAAATATTTCTTGGTAATCGTTGTCTATTAAAAGTGCGAATTCCATTACTTAAACTAACAATAATATTCTTGTATTTCCTAAATAATAGTACTTTAACCTTACATGTTTATTGTTTATGTCGAGACTAAGGCTTGGATTACACGACCACAAATTAGCTATGACTATTCAGCGATAGAACTTTTACTATCTCTACTAATAATAATAACATTAATTGACGTTTATTTGTTTCAATTCTTTTATTATCAGCATTGGTCGCTTAGGTTAGGTAGAGTAGATTGGTCCTTTCCTATAAACCCCACGTTCGATTCTCACTTAAATAGAATATTTATACGTAACATAATCACTACAATAAATGTTTAGATTAACTCTATATTAACAATTTGAAGTTTTATAAACAATATTTAACATGTAACAAATCATGTAAACCTAGCTTTATAACACAAACCACAAAGCACGAGTTGACTCACAACGATCACTCATCGTACTGTTATCAACATACATGCAAAAAATATTAAATACTTAATCAATACGCGTTCGCTATAACTGTATTCTTGTCACTAACATAAAGTCTCCATACATTCTACATATTTGTAAACGAGACTGTATTTTTTTATATTGTTATAATCAAAAATTTACAATCGACATAATAAAATAAAATAGCAAAGATTTTTTTGTTTATTTATTTATTTAGAATTAATTAACAAACTATTGATAATAATTATAATCACTAATAATTGGTTGTTTTTTGATATGAGGGTATATAAATAAGAATTTTATATAATCTCCTTGACCTGTCGTCCGAATACTCGAGATTAACTTCATGTGCACCTTTACTAACTACCTACTTATAAAAGCTCTAATTTATTCCTAATATGTAACCTACATACTATATTTAATATTGTTTGCAATTACACTATCAGCACAGCCCATCCGTATCCGACCTAATTAGATAATAAAGCAGTATGCTTTATTATCATTAAAATGTGCTATAAAAACAATAATATTGAGGGCATGTATTAAATATCGACATAAACAAGATATTCTGTCCTTTGGTATGGAATCCAGATTGATTTGTAATGAATGTGAGCGTGTGATAATATATGCCGTAGTAAAGAAAAACACTTCACATTTACTTTGAAAGTCGTCGGTTGAATTAGGAGAAATACCTATTGTCAACTCACTGGCAACTTCTGTCTGTGAGTGTCTTTTGACATTCTAAAATAGTAAGTACTAGAATTATCACTATTACCTTAACTTCCCTTCATGCCCTAGAATTCTAGATCTGTCATAGATATATTAGACATATACTGGAGCACTTATATTTGTTTATGTGGAACAAACCAGCCGTTCCATGAAGATTAGAATCAACGAGTTTCCACTACAAGTTTGAGAATCTCAGAAGATCTAGTGGAGCTAGAACCTCTCCTTATTCATTAACTTTTCTCGTTTCTGTACTACAATTAGATACACTTACAAGAGATCAGCAATACGAATTAAATGCAGTGCGTCTATTAATTATAAGTAGTGGATAGTGTTTAGGTATAATCTTACTTGTAATTGCCGTTTCACACAACCGTTCCTCTGGTGAAGCCTGGTATTAGCTCGTACACAATAAATTGGAAAAGTATGTACATTTATCTAAAATAGCGAGCATGTGCTGTCCTTGTCGCATAACTGGACTATCTACGTGTGAAAGAAAGAAACAAAGTCAACCACTTGACTTCGTTACTGTTGAAATGAAATGAAAATCGTTTATTGGCATTAGAGCGTAGACTCTACCATGACTTCGGAAAGGTATATGACGAGAAGAAGACCACAAGAAAATCGTAAACTAGTGTTGTTTAATATTTTTATAATTTATGTCGAATACGAGGGATTTAATTATAAAAACAATGGAAATGGAAACACCCATGAAACTGGACGCGCTCCCTCATCTTCTCGGCATAGCGAAGAGAACTTCTGTCTTCAGATTAAATACGCATTATGTTTATAATTAATCTGGGACAGATAGCTTCGAGATTAATTGTTAGACTTATTAAGTTGGTACATGATTAAAGTATTGCTGTTTCAAAGAAGATAAGTATGTGACAATGGCTACAATGTAATGGGATAAATGAGTAACAAGTGCGTTGACATCATCCCACACGCACATACATACAAGGAATTTGTTCTCCATTACGTATTTAGCCGCAACATGCTTTATACGTTTATATTAATAGAAATTGGCAGACTTGTAATTTACCAGTATCTAATGGTAATAAATATTGATCCACGCTCAAACATCACGCGTAATCGATATTCGACACAAAGCTCTTTCTAAGGTTTGTGGTGATGAATAAATATATTGTATATATACTCGTACATTATGTACTCTCTTATCTCAAAATAGGACATCAGAGTAAAGACACCACATGTTACACTCACACCTAAAACAAATGCCTACTTAATTATTAATATATATCATATTTATAATATTTAAATATTTAAAAATAAATGTATATTGTGAACAAATATAACTTTCTACTTGGAATACTGGCTACATATTTTTTATATATTTAATTATTGCCAATGAAAGTTACACCAATTTATAGTAACAATGTTAATTTGCATATCATATGACATTTAAAAGACATTATTATTGACCCAAATAAAACAAAAATGTAAGGTTTCGGGCTCTATAAAGAGTGTTTATTTACATTTTACATTTAACAAATATCTTGACAGCAAGGTTGTCATGTGGCGTCATTTAGAATGTAGGTGTTGTAAGTGACAATTATCGACTTTTTAAGAATATTCATAAAGGTCAGTGTTTGGCCCTTAAGGGGACTTTAAGAAAATAGTACTACACTCAGAAAACATAATAAACAAATTGTAATAGTGATGTACGGACAAAGTTTACGTTATGTCAAGATATAATTAATTAATATTAATCAATTAGACGGGTAAACAATTATGATTAACGACTTTAAAATGTACGAGAATAAAAGTTTATGCGTCACTAGCGCCCGCTTTGTGAGCAACAAAGATGCTTTGTGTCAGAAGTTCTGCTCTTTGACCATACGCCCATTTCTGACACACTTTTATAAAGTCCTTAAAATAATAAATATTCTCAATTTAAATTAGAGTTCACAGTTCAACAAAATTAACATAAAAGCATTTATTCAATGCATTGAGTTAAATAAAATAGAAAAGACACTTTATTGGTTTAGTATGATTAATTGTTTTATTTATATACTTGTTTTAAATTGTCTAACAGATATAAGTATAAGACTTAGATAAATTTTAATTCGGATACCATTTCAGCGAATTACTCTATGAAGCTATCTATGATAAAAATAAAATTTAAATTACATTTTGAGAGGCGTTTGTCTGATAACTTTAACGTATGTTACTGAAAAAGGCAGAACAATTTAGTTGTTAATAGTATAAACAATAAGTATTAGAATTGAATAAATTATGACATGTGTATCGTGCATTCAACTATCGAACATGTGGCTATCTCTGTATCCAGACGGTTATTCGTCTTCATACAAATGTGATTTCATAAGAGAATTAAGAGACATGAAAAACAAATGAAAAGCGAATATATTTTAAATATGTTAGTAGGTATATACATATATAAAATAAAACATGCATTGCATATTTATATATTATCATTATAATTAATTATTAGATATGGAATAATCTCATTATCGTGTAATAATTGTTGAAAGTTTTGTTTTTGGTGTAATCATCAATACCTCTTATACTCGTAATGACAACTGTGAAAGAGAAGTTTGTACGTTTCCTCTGTAAAGTTACGACAGACATTTGCATGTTGGTGTGAATGTACATATGTCGAAATGCTCTCTCGTCAATTGCTTGATGATTATTAAACATATGATTATTGTTTGTTTTATGTATTTTACTAGCTTTTACCCACGGCTTCGCTCGCATGTAAGTCATTAAATAAGTATCAGAGATTATTTCAATAGAAATGAATCAATATGATTCCAAACAACCGAAACTATAGTCAGTTGGAAACTATAGCAAAAAATGATTTTTATCCTATGTTACTTCTAGTACCTCCAAAAATATGTGTACAAAGTTTCATGATGATCGGTTAAGTAGTTGTTGCGTGAAAACGTAACAAACAAATTCACATTCACATTTATAATATTAGTAGGGATTTACAATGCCATCGAAGTGGATGTTAATTTGGAGGTGAAAGTTCAAAACCCAATTATATTTATACAAGTATCTGCATCATACTACAAAGAACACAGTTTCGTGCTACTTATACATAAATTTGCATATTAGTAAAAATAAAACATTATTTATTTAAATATTTCAAAACTTATAAATAAAACATTATTTAGTTTAATTTAATTGAATAAAATAATTAATTACAATATTTATTTAAAAGTAAATAAATCTATAATATAATTTATAGGTTTAATAACCTGTAATAATTTTAAAATAATAAGAAATTTAAAATATATTTTTACTTTCCTTGTCTTTCTTTTGTGATCAGTTCTCTTCTGTGGACCGAAAGTGCATCTTTGAATAATAAGTATATAAGTGTAATAATTAATAAAATTAACTGCAATAATAACAACGCAATAATTAAGTAATCCATCTACCCCTTTATGTTATTTATCCCCTTGTGTATGAGCGCGATTATATCAAATATCGATATTGCATCGACTTAGAATAGACGGTATATTGATATTTAGTAGTACGTGTCTAGAACGAGACGCCTAATGGAAAATATGTAGCTTTATCTCCAGAGTAAAACGTTCATAAGTTCGAAGTTATTTCGCACTAAACCTGCTCACTGAATTTTATTTAAAAACGACCTTAATCCAAAGACTAAATATTTATTTGTTTTAAAAAGTCTATTTTTAAATCTCAAACTGGCAATTTACGTTCCCGAAATAGATTAGGCAATTTCTAACTGAACAAGAATTTCATTTAATGCACACATCAAGGTTATAACATATACCATTAAACAACCCAACAAACTTCACCTTAGTTTATTTCAAGGTTTTACATACAAATATGTTATAAAAATAACTTCATTAATAAATGCCTACTTACATAAAGGACAATGGCATGTCCCAAATATTGCTTGATTCATCTGCGTTTTATTTTTACAATATTCCTCTTAAAAACGTACTCTGGAAATTCTTTAGTGTAGGTATATATATTCTAAAAAGTTAAGAAAACTAAATAATTTATTTGCTTATTATCATTGCCATAATAAATAAATTTAAAATACATTTAAATTAATTTTGATAGTAATTTGGACTTTACTATACTTAAATATTGATCGAAATACCAAAAAGTAATTTTTAAATTATCGTAACAAAGATTTCTGCTAAATTAAGATTGGTTTAAACGGGATAGTAGAAAATATATTTCTTTTTTTTTGTTTAACATAATTTCATATTGCAACGACACTATTATATAAGAAGGGAATCTCCATTCCTCTCCATGGATCAGCGGCAATGACCTTCGCGGATCAATACAGCCTTGCTCCAAGGGCGTAGACCCCGAACTTGTCCTTTCGGTTCGCAGCATTGAACATTATTTCTTGCACTCCAACGGGTTGCGGGCAGTGTTAATGCGTTCAAGTGATTAACAATTTTAGGATATCCGCTGACTAATTTTAACCAACAATTACCCTAAAAAGGTAATTTCTTAACATAAACCTGCAATAAACAAAAAAGATTTAAAATTTAAAATAACTTGGTTACACTTTATTTATAACTACATAGATTAATACATTTTTTAATTAATTCAAATAAAAATAAATACTTAAAGTACAGTAATATTGAATTTTGTCATAAGTTTATTGAACAGCGCCATCTAGTTGTGAGTAGTGGCACTATTTATTATTAACGTCGACCTCTTTTATCAAGTAGAATAACTAATTATAATGTTCGGTTTTAATATTTTTATATTAATATTGATTATTTTTTACAATAATTCTATTGTTTGTAACAACTCACATTTCATTATTATTATTATTATACCATTATTATTACTTTTTTTAATACCACGCACCAAAATATAATTTCATTGTTAAAACTTTTCTAAATAAAAATAAACAATTTTATTTGTTTTAAAATGCTTGCGGAGCTAAAGATTGAACCATGACCTAGACCCTGCGACGACCGCTAACATCTTCAGACTAGACTAGACAGTCAATGTTGAAGACACGCGTACATTGCACCCTAGTGAACTTTATATTTAGACGAAATTCTATTACGAAAACGCGTATTTAATAACGTATTTTTCATTTCTAAGAATACTCAATTATTTTACATTTAATCACCAACTGACTATTAAAGTATTGGGTTTTTCTTTAATCTTAGTTTTCTGTCTCACTTTAACTACAACAATGTACTATTATTCTATCCCCTTTACACATACGTTAAGATTCGTATTGTACATGTTATTTCATCTATTTCACAAGAAACGTCTAATTTTAGAGAATTTAAACTATGATTAATCATGTCACGTATTATTTAATTATTTACATGATTTTATAAAATTACGTGAATACATGTTATAAATATATGCGTTTATTCTGTTAAGGGCCTCTTTGTTTAGATCACAATCTATTGCGTCTGTGTTTTAATGAACGAACGTAATCTAACTTTGAACTTATATCTATTTATTTTATTAGAAATAAGGAATAAATCGTCTGTATCCACAACAATTTTTTATACACTTCCTGACTCCTGTAATTTAAAAAAAAAATATTGTTTTTTTTCTTAATTTTCTAATTTAATTCCACAATTCAGTTTTTTTTTGTTTGTAATTGTTTGAAATTGTTTTAGTAATACAAAAATAAAAATTAGAAAAAAAAATTAAATAAAAAAATATATATTGTCAAATACAAATAAATCATATTATCATATTATATTACACAAAAAAATATTTATAAATAACATATGAACATTACCGAAATAATTATTATGCATTTAAACAAAGTCAAGGGTAAAAAAATCTATTGATTTATTTCGTGCATTCAATGAGTCATTTGCGGTTAATTTTTCATAGCTACATAAAGCAGTTCTCGGTGCTCCGTTGGGCAGTGTAGCGTGCAACCCGCGAGTGTTGCGAGCACGGCCGCGATAATCGCACTTAAATCTATATTAAAGAATAGTTTAATAACATTTAGAAAGAATTGAACAAAATGGGGAAAGGTAAGTCAATTGTTTTGAAGCTTTCACGAAATATTACCAATACTAAATTCAAATTTAAAATGTTACAAATTATTTTTTATTGTACCTACCTCAATTGTTAAATTTAATATGTTCTTTTTTTTTCTTGTGAAATTAATAAATTAATTTGCAGCAATTAAATTTAATATAATTATTAAATATATGTTAATTAAACCATAAATAATTTAAACCAGTTCATTTACGTGTAAATAGTACAAATAATATGCAACAAAAACTAAATTTATCTTCCTACTTTTTTTTAAAGTCAGAATTTTATTTTACAACCTTTGAACAAATTTGAAGATGGACTTCCTAAATAAATCCTGATGATTCAATATGAATTGTAGAAATAATAAAAAGTATAAATAATTTTTAGCAAAAGTAGTAATATTAATTTTTGAGCAAAACAGTGAGTCGTAAGTTGAAAATAAAACAAAACACTAATGCCCCCTTTTAGCTCAAACTATATAATTAATTTAAATTTCGAATGTTTATTTTTTCTTCATTTCTTAACATTGTTATCGCTTGCAAATGAATGTAGCAGCAATTGTTTTTTTATATGTTTCATTATCACGCAAAATACTATTATATATTTACTATTAAAATTATTCCTTCTTTATTATTAGAAAGATAAACTAGATACAAGTTGCAGCGCATGAGTTCTGATTCATTTCTCAATGGTGTAATTACCACAACTGCAAAGGTTGTCAGCCTCTGCCAATAGAAAAGGAAATATGTTACACAAGTTCCGTTAATTATTAGAAAAAAACTGTCTTTCCCATGGGAATAAAGTTTTTTATTATATTAAAATTTAAAATTAAGTAAACCTTTACACTTTAACATTTTAATAGGATATAAAAAATAATATATATTTTTTACTCATTCTTAGCATACCCTGACCGTTCCGCGAAGGTTCCCGGGTGAAACAAATATTATAAAAAATATACTATTTGTTCCAATTCCGTGTATTTATGACGTAGCACACTGTTTTGGGTATTTTTAATGCTAATTTGTGGTCAGGGCAGTGTATAGCAAATTTATATAATTTAACAAATATGCATTTTCCATATAAGTCCTAAACTTTATATGTATGTGTATTTATCAATATTAATAATTATATTATTATACCTATTATATAAAGCTAGATAAAAAATACAATTTGAATACAATATTAAAATATAATTTAAATATTTATCTCAACAAAATCTATTTATTGACAATTTAAATAAAGTAGGAATGTTTTTTATTTAGTATTTAATCTAACTTTTGACATTTGCCTATTATTCCGCGGTTTAATAATTGTATTCATATTACCGCAGTATTAAAGCGTAATTTAAAAGTATAATTTTAGATCGATATTATAACGAATTTATATAAGAAAAAGCATTTGTTAAAATATTTTAAAAAATGTCGTGTTGGTGCCCAATAGCCAAGTACTTACCAAAGGAAGATTGGTTCGATCAGAAAATTCCAAATTAACGGTAAATATTTAACTATTATGGATTTTTAATGCGATTACTAGAATTATCTTAAAACCAAAACTCTTTAACATTAGGAAAAACACTAAAATCTATTTACGCAATGTTTATCTTAAACTATTATAATTCGAAAATCAATTAACAATGTAATATCTACGCAATACAAGGAGATTAATAATTATTTAAATCTTATACTCAACGATGGAAATATTGTCAAATAAATCACTAAGAAAAATATTAGATTCTAATTCGATTCTAATTGTTTATTAATTCCCAATAAAGTTATTCATTTGTTTCATAATACCATTTGGAGGTATTTTTATCCTATTGACTTGAATATACTAGTGAAAAATTTCATACGTGTGTCTACTATTAGTAAATATAAAAATTAATTTAGAAAATAACCGTTCAATGAATTTTAAAAATACGCAAAATATAATTTGAAATTACTGAATTTAACTTTACTTACATCCAACAAATATTATATAGTAAGCAGACTAATGCCGGGTATTTGTTGCCACTTACAAGCATAGTACCAGTTTAGGATCAGCTTGGAGGTAGGCAGCTGGCATAATGATGGCGACTTTTGCCCGCAGACATCTGTCAAGCTTAACCTTAGGTGGAGTTGTGGTCATATGTCAAAAATCTTTTTTGTAATATTTATGGAAACCCTAACAGTGGGCTTATCACGAATTTTAGTCTGGCTTTCGACCCGAGTTCGCTTCAAGCGATTTGTATGGAAATTTGAGCAGCGCCACCGCGTGCGGATTTGGAACTACAATATTTTAGATACTTTTTGTTAATTTTCGAACGTCTCGATCTTTCGTTCATTTGATAGATTGCTGGTGCTCGTTAGTCGTTAGTAAAAATTCATGTTCCCGATTGCTAACGGATCCGTTTTACTTGTGACAGCTCGATTCGAAAGCCAGACTAAATTCGTGATAAGCCCACAGTTGTAAATCGTTGCTATCGTAATCTAAAATTAAAAACAATGTTTGACATTTTCATTGAAACTACTTTCATAAAAGGAAACAGCGATATATTAATTAACCTATTTATTAACAAGTTAACCTTGGTTTAACTTTGGAAAGAAGTTACAAACCGCAACCTACTTAAACGTTTTGTTTACACCAGACTTATAAAACCAATTTTGAAGTATGAAGCTTTAACCAAGATAAAAAAGCCTGGCACTTAGAAATTTTTTGCACTTGGAGTATCCAATCCAATATAATATTACTCATTATCAACAAAAAATATGTTAAAAAATACACTGTCTGGGATTACCCGTTTGGTACAAAAATAACGAAGATATAGGAAGTCTTAAAAATCCAGTTTATTTACATATTGTAGGTACAAAAATATAATAGTATTGTTAATCATATTACTCATTGGAAACAAAAGATGTGAGCGAAAATTTGTGAACTTGTATCTCGTATCGTTGTACAGCCTAATTATTACTTATTATATATTTATTATACTTATTATATTATTATTATATTTCAGAATTTGTGAATTCGTATATTGATTATATCTCAAACTAGGTCAAGAACGAAACTTTATATTTATATAATTTTGAAGTTCGAGTTAAAGTGCCCTTGTTATCACATCTTCTTGCTATTTTTTTATCGACATTTTATTGAAAAAGGTTTTTTTCGATATACCAAGTTATTTTATATGCGAGTTATCATATATGCGAACATGGAGTGTTAGTATAGCCTAGGACGAACGGAGCGTATAAAATGTACACATGTTCTTTAGTATAATTATTTAAACAACACAAAGTAACGAATTAGCCGATAACAATGGCGCGGTGACAGCGACATCCTGACCAAATACCACGTCATCTCTTTAGTGCTGCGCAATACACGTAGTGCGGTGCCATGTTTTAATTGATTTGCAACTATTGTTGTACAGATAATTAAACCGACCGGTTTTAGTTATCCGTGTTTTAAGTCGTTATCTTTTCATTTGTTAAAAATTATTACATCTATTGTTACAGTATCCGAGCATATGTTGACCGACATTGAGAAGTTGCCGGCAGTACAACTCGGAGATTTTTTACTTCAGATTGAATTGGATGAGCCTGGAGAGTCTGTGTTTAACATCGCTAAGAAAGAGCTGAGGGAAACACCGGAGATTGTCCAACCAGCTGTCGATGAATTACGAAGATTACTTGCCGGTAAGCAACTCCATTCTAACTTAATTGATTTATTATGTAAATATATTTTCCTGATTATAAATAAATGGACATTTACGCTCGAGACTACTCATTTTTAGTATTAATTCTTTGCAGTGGGCAGTAATGTTGGTTATTACACTGCATTTCCGGGGTAGCACTACAACTTTGAAGTGATCTAGTTGCGTTCCGAAATTACCTATATATACAATCACGTTCTAGTACACTTTGCGAGCACCATAGACAACTTTTGCCTTAATGAATACTGCTCGAATATGTAACTATTTTCTTTAAATCCAAAACAAAGACATCTTAATGATCGTGCTATCACGTGACACACCACTATACATACAATTCATACGACCGCACTTCAACTTAGAGTGATTATTTACTTTACACTGACGTTATTAAAGAGTGATAAAATAAAACAGATCAAATAATTACTTGCTTATGAAATAATTCAATATAATGTACAAACTCGCATGATGATGTAATAGCAATCGAGAATGCATTTTAAGTCAATTACACACTAAATATTTAAATAATTAGATGTTATACGTTTTTATTTATAATAATTATTTATTGCAATAATATAAAAGATGTCTTAACTTGGGATACTAAAACTGAGCAAAAATAACTATATTATTGTATAAATTGTCGGATGTCAGACGATGGATGTTTCTCTATGATGTTTATGAAGATGGTGCTCGAAAAACGTTTAACAGTTTTTTTAAATACTCAAATAAATAAGAACAATTTCAATCCGATGCATTGTTAAGTATATTCAATAAAGCAGTTATAGTTCTGTGAATGGATTATGTGAACGCATCATTGGGTTTTATGTAACCTAACACGATAAACATGTCCATAGCTAATATATGGGTAGTGTTATTTCCCAGTACTTGATTCCTAATAATTACGGGTATAATATTAAAAATAAGAAATTAGAAATTTTCTCACACTGTTACTGAATGAGACAAAAATTTCAAATTATTATTTATAAATTTATAAAACAAAAAAAAAGAAACAACTTTACACTATACCGTGTGATTGTGTTAACGCTTTTAGCCGAAAATTAAGTATCGTTAAGTAGAGTTTATCCTTGTATAATATATATAGAGGGTAGTTCCTCAGTCTGCTGTCAACCATTAAAGGGCTTGGACGTATTTAGTGTTTTTATTACAAATACCCACGCGCATATCTTACAAATGGCGACGAGGATGGGATCCGAACCCACGCATGCAATCTTACACCTTGTTGTCAATTTTTTTCTGAAAGTATTTCTAAACTAAAATCTTTGTTTATTAAAGTAAATTCGTCAATGTTATAATTTTTTCAGTTCTCACGACATCCTCTTCAAAAGTCTATTTTTGATAGGTCTTTGCAAAATTTATTAATATCGATTGAAGGTCATAAATTTCCAGATCTTAATTCAAGACGATGACTTGTATCTAAAGAAAAAACTGTAGAGACATGCGCATTTATTATACAATGGACTCTAATGATGTCTTATAACATAATTATATCCAATTTAAAGGAATATGCGTCTTACTATCGTATTTATTTTGATTATTTTAATTTGACGACTTGAATGCTTAGCAGAACAGTTGCAAAGCGACGAGACTGAAATATTAAAAATATAAACGCAAAAGTATTTACAATTAGTTTAAGATATTTTGTTTAATAAAAATTGTCCCTTATTTAGTGGCGTAGCTACCAAGGGGCTAGATGGGGCAGTGCCCCGGGGCCCCCAAGCATAGGGGGTCCCTCGGACCCTGGCGTACAAACTAAATTGAAGTAGTGAAAATTTTTCCCGAATTCGGAATATAAATAAACCGGATTCCAGGAACGCAACTTTAATAAACTTATTTAAAAAATACAGGTGAATTCCCAACAAGTCTTGTATCAGCTCCCCTGTATTATTAGTTTAGTATATAGTTTAGTTGGAGCCCTAGTTTATTTTTTGCCCCAGGGCCTTTGGTTACCTAGTTACGCTACTGCCCTTATAAGTTTATTACGTAACGATGTTACATAAACAAGGGTGCTAGTTCAACAACTTTTTATTAAAAGCAGACCGTGGCTGAGGATATAGACGTTGTCTCGCAAACGACTAAACCAGTTCGAATCTCTCAGAAATCTCGGCCAATGTAAGTTACATTGCATTAATATTTCTTAAATCGTAATTACATCCATTTTTGACCAACTCACACGAACCGAAAACGTTGTTTAGCGATTTGTAAACACTTGGGAAGTTGCCATACACGTGTTTTTAGCCTAATGATCTGGATGCGAACGGTATACTGTAGTTTAGATAGTAATTGTGTTTTCAAATTTACGTGTCAAAATTAAATTAAAAAAATTCAATTAATAAATGTGTTCTGCATAGTAAAGATAGGTTATTTTAGGCTAGAATATAATTGCAATATAAACTTATACATTTTTGGTGCTCGCAAAATATATACCAAAAGTTGCCTACACTCAACTCTGTTCTGATTTTGAATTACCCAATACGTAAAGCTACACCGATTAACTTTTTTTTAATATAATTATCCACAATAAAAACTTTAGTTATTTTTATAACAATTAAGTGAGCTATGGTTGAACAAAAAAAATTACACATAGCGATTTAGATAAAAATAACATTTTATCTTTATTGTTTTTTATTTGTTTACGTTTGAATTTTGATACTAATGACGTCATATTGCGTTTTAGTAAAAAAACTATTCCAATTCAATTATATCCGGTTTAAGCGTACCTATTTTTAAACGCGTAGGTTATATATAGATAAATTTAAATATTGTCGTTTAGAATATATTATATAATAATATTTTAATATATGTAATTTGTAAACATATTAATATGCCAAGGAGATCGACTTTACGCAAAAAGCTTTCTCACATTTTTAATATACATGTATTATTAATTATTAATGTACATATAATCATTTGTTTAAATTATTTAAATTAAACCCAATAAGCCGCATAAAATATTTTAAATTAGTTTAATAAACCTTTGATAATTTTAGTACCTCACTCGTATATCTTAAGATAATTGTTAAGATCAAGAATTGAGATCCTAATTACACATATGAATAAATATAATTAAATTATAATTCTTGGGCATGTACCTAATATAGGGTAGGTAGAAATGCCTAACATAAATCCCAAATTATTGATACGCGCTTTAAACTTTTCAAAAATTATTCTATAGCTAATTATTATATGGGCATATACAACAATAACGATTAATTTTAATTTACGGTATTTTTTTGTTACTATTTCAGAGGATCAAGATTTGACAGCACCATTGGACAATCGCTCTTGGCTCGTCCGATTTCTGAGGCCCTGCAAGTTTTATCCTGAAAGTGCATATGATTTGGTAAGTCCTTTAACAATTTGAATGAATTAATTTTGGGGTCACATTAAAAAGACTCCAACAGAATAAATACAATAGCTGACATTTGACTCTTGCGACTTTGCTTCAAAGGAAAAGGACATCGACTTTAACTATGGCTATTAAATTGTAATTTAAACATATATTTTATACACATTACAATAAATTAAAACAATAAATAAATTAGAACCAATCAGAAAATATTAAACTTATTAAACAAAAATTACATTCTTAAAACAAAAATTATAAAACAAATGATAACTAATAAAAAACAAAATTATTAAAAAAAAACTATAGGTAGGTACTTAATTGCAACAAATTTATTTTGTCTGTTGTTGAAACCTATAATTTAATATGAAGAGTGTAGCGATGTCTACGATATTTATAAACTTGATTTAAGTAATATAAAAATCTATATCGTATTAAAACAACGCGATAATAAGAGAAAATAACATACAAATATTTTTTTCAGATTAAAAGATACTACTCATTCAAAGTAAAACACAATAAACATTACGAAGGATTAATGCCGAGCAAGGAACAAAATATCTTTATCCAAAACATACTCACCGTCCTACCCAACCGAGATCAACTTGGACGTCGTATTCTTGTGATAGAACTTGGGAGTAAGTATATCAGACATATGTATTATTAGATCTGGGATAAACAGACGTCGCAACTTGATTAATATAACAAAAGAAAAACATCAACATATTCTTTAAAAGGATTTTATATTATCCTATATCTACTTATCAATTGATTATTTCTCTGTCTCATATGCGATTCTGCCCATTGTGCGATAGGGACAAAAGACATTCACGGTTGCGAAAAACCCAAAATATTTCTAAAGCGATTCTGAATAGCATTAATTTAGTTAGATAATATCAGTTGACGTCATTCAGCAAAATAACATCATTATTTCAACAAGCTTAAGTGTAATAATACAGTGAGAGGAGTTAAATTGTAAAGAAATTACTATTTACTCGCTCATAGACATTTCTACAATGCTACTTAGTCGAGGTTAAGTCAATTAGCCCTCTATCGAAATGAAGTCACGTTGAAAGTAAGTTTTATTGTGAGAAATCATTTCATTAGCATACCAGTGGTTAATCTCACGACCTTATCCTTCTGGACTAAACAAAGATTATGAATCCACACACAGTCTTAATTTTTCTCGCGTATGTACGAAGGTTGAAACCAATCGCATAGAAAGTCCTTCTTAGGTTACCGACTTCGGCGATGAGTTTTCTCTTGAATTTACCGTCTAATGTTTGTTTTTATTTTTTATTGTACACAATCTAATTAATTCTTCAACTGTATGTAATATAAGAAATAATAAAACTTTTAGAAAAATGGAAAACCAACAAATGCTCGCTGGACGAAGTATTCAAAGGATGTGTCTTGTTTTTGGAGGCGGCCATGTTGGAGCCCGAAACTCAGATATGCGGTGCTGTAGTCGTATTCGATATGGAAGGATTAACTATGCAACAAGTCTGGCAATTTACACCACCATTCGCAAAAAGAATTGTTGATTGGCTTCAGGTAAAATATTGTATACATCGAAAAAATCGTTATTACAAATCTCAAGATTAATTTGCTACAATATTTGCGAGGATTCCCCGTAAGAGGGCTAATGGCCAAAAATTAAACACTAAAAAGTTTTAAAATGAACACAGTATATGATAACTATTATTTCAATAATAATTTTATCTCAGAATTGAAGCACTGTTCATCCTCAATATTTTTATTGTTTACTAAGTCCCAATAATATCTTTTCAGGAAAGCATACCGCTTCGGATCAAAGGCTTGTATATCATCAACCAGCCATACATCTTCAACATGGTCTTCCAGCTCTTCAAGCCATTTTTACAAGAAAAATTAAGATCCCGTATTATTTTTATGGGTAATGACCGTGAACAATTACACAAATACATCAGTCCGAAATGCTTGCCAGATATCTATGGAGGCACCCTGACTATACCAAGAGTGACTGGGTCACAATGGCTGGAATTACTTCTTATTTGTGATGGCGAATTTTCTGGTTAGTAATACATCTGCTTTTTTCTTATGTATGTTATTTAGATCGGTTTTTTAATAAATTAATACATTTATTTCAGCTATCAACTCATATGGGTACAAAAATCAAAAGAAAGAAAAGAAGTGAATATACGCCGGTCACTTAGTTTTATAGTTAGTAAATACATGAATTTTATATAAATGTGATATGTAATCAAATAATTGATATTCGGAAAAATAGGAAAATGAGGTTTAATCTCAAAAAAGTTAGTTTTTAAGAATTTTGGTGTTTTAGTACAAAATGGTTATTTTTATATTGAAATGAGAATTAAGTATGAACTCTGTCGTTGCATTTTTATGAGAAAATAAGTTACTGGCATTGGAGATATAAAAATGTCTTATGAAGATTCACAATAAAATTATTAGATGTAAAAAATCCCTTATTTTTCGAGTATTGTTAAACTTAGCCACATTCCTATTTTGTTAGTTTTACATAAAAATAATGTCTTTTAACATTCTATTCTAATTGCCATTAATTTAGTAATTTAGTCTTATGATAATGGGGCCATGACACATAAATAATAGAATTATTTTTTTATGTATTATTCGCTGAAAAAAATATATTTAGGCTGTGAAAATCTCACTTTAAATTTTGTGATTTTATAACACATGATTTTTTCTTCATCTTGTTTTCCAAAAATTATCGTCAATTTTTTTCCAAAATTCTATTTGGAAATTTGTTATCTACGTTTTTATTAAAATATCATCAATTTTTGTCACAATTTATTATTAAGTTATTTAGTCTTACCATGAATTTATTAAAGCTAATTTTAAATATATTTTAATGCATGGTTAAGTAATAAAAATCAGTATATTGTATAATGTTTTTTTATAATCTCTTAAAATATCAGTCCTTATAAAAAGGCATTTTCTTAAAATATCAGGGTTAACAACCACCATTAAAAAATTTCTTTATATATCACAACTATTCATTAGTCCCATTTTTTCCTTACTTAGACTTCGGTTGATAACCGTAGGAATTTGCAACTGAAAATTAAAAAAAAAAATTTAAAAATAATTAATTATAAAATAAATAGGTTTTTTTTTGATATGAGGATTTGCGTGTGAGTTAAAATTTTATAATTTCTTATTGAATTCTCGACATTGGCAGAATTGCCTTTAATGGATATCTGAGGCCATTAATAAAAGAAGAAGATAAAATAAATAGACGTGGACTTTCAATTGTCTAATCTTCCAAATTCCGACTAGAAACGCCTTTTATGCCTGCACACATAAAAACAATAATATTATTGTTTTAGACCGTTATTCACGCCGCGCAGGTTTAACCCCACAGCGAGGTAATGTCGTCATCGTTTTGCGAACAATGCCACAACGGCGGATGTTGAACCGTTGAATTTTTATTGCAATAAATGATTGTAAATTACTTTTAAATCTATCTTCATAGTGATAAAACATCTTCCAGAGTACTTCTCCAGGTATTTCAGGGTCAGGCAAAGCTCCCCCATGTCTAGCTCTCAAGGATTTTGCATCAACATGCTCCAACAAAGACTTCTTATCGTTCCCATGAAAATAGATCCTCGAGCGTAACTTTTGGCGTAAAAACGGTTTGAAAATAGCAAATAACATGTTGAATATGAACGGCTGGTTTATAATGTGAATTGCTTTCAGGCGAATAGGCGTGCAGTCCTGGAAAATAATCAAATATTAAATTTTACAATTAATCTATCTTTTTAATACGAATTAAAGATCACGTGACAAATATATTAGTGCAACAACCGGCACCTAATATGTAGAATAGGCGTTTTTAGAGTTGTACTATATACACACAACTACATACATACATGATAAATTGAAATCAATAATTATTTATTATTCATTCATTCAGTATCTTAAATATATACCTAAAAATAATTATAATAACTGACAATAGAGGGTAGATACCACTCTCAGACGCCTATTTTTGCCTAAACTTTCTTATAATATAATAAATAAAACAGCGGAAGTAATGTTTTGTCAGATACTGTACTTTGTAACATGTAACCATTGATTGATGTATTACGCATAAGTCGTTAAATTTCTTAATTGTATGTCACTGCGCTGGTTTACGAGTATACTATAAAATGCAATGTCATATTAATTAAATGGTGCTCCCATAATTGCACTTTAGTAATTGTAGCATATTAACAGATCGTTACAATGAATATGAAACTCATTCTAATAACAATGTTGGGCGTAGTGTAATGTATAAATAAATATACCATTATATTTTTACAAAACTGTCGATGACTCATGACGCCCTCTGTGGTGCAGTAGTTGACGCACAGAGATCCCGGGTTTGATAAATATTTATTCTCAATATAATGTTTTTATTTATTAACTTAAATATAAATAAATATGACTGTGTTATTACGTTTAAAATGATAAATTGGTTTTGGGTCTGGGTTGGCCTTGTCCTGACACCCATAGTATCTTAGTTTAGGATCAGGGACATTGTATATGCATTTATTTATTTAATTGTTTTCAATATTATTATTTATAATGATCGGTATATTAGTTCTAACTCAGTCACGTTTCATGATTAGCTCCGCCCACAGACCGAATTAACCTATCGTTACACTCACCTACGCTATGCCGACTTAAGACAGTAAATTCCATTCGACTATCGCACACTTACAAGCCGATAACAAAATTCGACTAAGTTCACTTGTTAATTTTATCATATCCTTACTAATTACTAACCTGAATCCAATCCACGATCATTTTAGCGAACGATGGTGTAAATTGGATCACATGGTTTAATGCTAAGCCTTTCAAATCAATAATGACTACGACTCCACAGACTTGTGTTCGTGGTTCGTCCATTGCGCCCTCCAAGCCTAGTTGTGTGGCGCGGAACACTTCTTTAAGCGGAACTGTTTGAGGATTCCATCGTTCTGGAAAGAATCGATCAGACATTTCCATTATACCAGTCAAAATTCCTCAGTTAATGTCACTTTAAAAGACATGTGGCTAATTATCGTTTTTATAGACTGGTGAATTATTTTCTTACTCTCAAAAGTAGATAATAAAAATGATATAATAATAATAAAATCTGTTTGCAGAATCAAGTCAAAATTCTTATCACCCTTTTTCTCATAAACTGTACGTATCACGAACGTAATTGAAAGTAGTGAAATAGTGTTGTGAATAGGGCACTATGATACTTATTCGATATAATGTATTCGAATAATTATTAGAATACTTTGCTGTATGATATGTGTTCTTGAAGTTTTCTCTAATAACTTTTCTATTAAATTGATTGATTGTCATTTATTTAGTAATGAACAAGCGTTCGCATTGTTTTGGCTTATCTTTTAACGACCTTATAAAAACGTTACTCACCTCCACTTTCGATGAGCATAATTCGCCGGCCATGTTGGTCTCTCGGAGCCAAGATTGAGATAACAGCATTTTCGACCGCTAACCGAACTTCGGAAGGTATTAAATTATCACAGTAGGTTTTGTACGTTCTCTTAAATTGATAGTAGGCTTTTATCTAAAAAATAATAATAATACAATTATTAAACGGTGTGGTAATTTCTTAGTTTTAGCAGCTGATTTATAGTTCGCACTCCAGCTTAACATGAGGCGGGATATAATCATACGTTAAGCTGTTGTAAAAAAAAGTTAGACCCACCGCCCATCATGATTATTGCTTACAAAATACCGTGTGTGCTATACCGTGTATTGTTAAAGTAATTACAAACAACAGAACATGATAATTACGGAATAACAATTAACGTGATAAATTTGATATCTCTGAAGATGTACTAGTAAAGTATAATATAGTTAGTATTAACGGTAATGTAGAAAGAAAACCTTTTCAAATGCGCTTTTTGAATAAAATTTGCAGGGTCTAAGGAATTTCATTAGAAATTCATCTCTTTCAAGCGGTACTCTTAAGTTTTCTTCACCTGAAAAATATTTAAAATGTATAATTCAATTAAAAACAGTTTAATCGATCAATTAACGCAAATCTGGGCGTTTCAAATAAATCATAATACACAGCTCTCAAACATTCACAAAATTATTCAAATAAACAATTATTTTATACCGTAAAAAGATATATAAATATATATTTTTTTAAATTATTACCGACAAGAGCTCGTTAACGTTTTTGTAAAACAATTAAAACGCTTCTATAAATATGTGTTTTTAAATCAAATAACATAATATTTTTTTATAATATTAGTTAAATATGTTAAATAAATTTATTTATCGAACATCGCTCACAGCTCCTTTCACTTTTTTTATTAAGTTGTTTTAAATATAGATTTCGGACACATTCACTATTCATCTAAACATCAATAATGATACAAAATAATACCTTCCAACAATTCTCTCAGCTCTTTAAGTCCCTTTTCGATATTCTCCGGCGTTTCTCTCAATTCGATTTCCGCTTTCTCTTTATAGTATTTTTCTGTGAAAGGTCCCGGCTCCAAAATAATCTTGTTATCTCCCCACATAACAAACGGTATGTTGTCTTCGCTAAATTGAATTTCCATGTTTTCCTGTACTTTTACCCGTTAGCTTAAAGTAGCTTTTGCAACACAGCCTTGTAAACAGGCAATCTAAATGTATGTGTGTTTCTAAACCTACAGCCCTTCACTTACGAAACACTAATCCGACAATTTGAAATAAACAAATTAAACAATATATATATTTTTATTAATTTTAGATCTTAATAACGCAATAATAATTTTAAAAATTCAATTGTTTAAGTTATTATATTAAATTTATACGCGCATAAAATATATTTCGTATTTAACGCGATTGACCACTTAGCGAGCGCGACCAACGTCCGTATCTGGAGAAGTAGAACTAGCCGTGTACATCTTGCCACAACATTACCATCTCACAAAACCTGTCTCCACGAGCGCGTTTTAAACCAAACTATGGCTTATTGCAGCCTCTGAGAGGCTATTATTCTATGCTTATAATTAACCGTTAAATGACAATTTCTTTCGTTTAACTTATTCATTTTTGTTTTCTTCCTAACTTGTAAACTAGAGCTATTATACAACATATGTTTTGACAAACAGGAAGTAACCCAATTGACATTAATAATTGATTATTAATTGAATATGTTTAAACGTGGTGAAAATATTCTTGTAGCGTTGACATAGGTATACCTACTTCTAATATTATAGATTAGTAATTGCGCGCCCGTAATATTATTGCTGACTTGACTTGCAAGTTTACTGTCAACTAGTGTTTAAACTGACACACTAAAAGAAACGAGATTACATTTCACGAGTAAAATTATCGTTTATACATATAGCAATGAATAAATAACTGAAAAACAAATTTTTACGAAATAAAATTGGATTTTTTTTCGCGTTTAGTAAAACCTTATTCTATTTTCCCGTGTTTAAGGGTATTTCTTGTAAAAAATGGTAAATTTTTCAAGTGCTTTTGGCAACACCAAGATTGTCACTATTCATTGCTGCAATGGTTTAAAAGGACTAGGCTAAATAATACAGTACCGTTTTCAATTTAATAATGTTTTAAATTCAATTGTATTTTAACACTAACACTAACATTGTGTTTTAATATCAGTATTCTATATTACACGTAATAGCACTACCTAGATACATTTTACAAATTTGTATAAAATGAAAATAAAATTGATAATTATTTCGACCGAGGACGATTAATCAAGATAAGTCTTTTCGGCCTTGATATTGAATTTGTTGTTGCTGATAATAATAAAAAAGTTATTGAATATATTTTACTTATATTGATATATAAGTAGGTACTTTCACTAAAAACAAATAGAATTTATATTTTTAACCACGTATACAACCAGGACTCATATACCTAGCTACTTAGCGGTTCAGAGCGAAATTAAATTAAGTAGGTAGGTATATTTTTTATAATTTAGTTCTAATCTTTCACCAAACAATTAAAATTGAACTAATTATCAATTGACTATCTTTAATTAATTAACTTAGAGGAATAAAAACTCCAAGCATTAATTAATTTTATCAACAACTCAATACGGATCTAATATTGGCAAAAGGTTATTTAAATCGTTTACTTATTTAGCATTTAGCATTAATTTAACATTATCGTATTGACCTACGGTTATTGACCTCATCGAACTAATTTATAGTTCATGAGAATGTTATAAATATCACTGAAGTTAATCATCAATTTTGTTCATTTATAACATTTGCACTGAATTTCTTTTTTTAAGGTTTCTAATGTTAGTATTATTGCAACTGATGTATTCACCTATAATAAAGAAAGAACCTTTGATTAAAAGAAAAAAAACCGTAGGTGTGTTGTGAATGGATCCATGTTTTTATTTTTATTTGGATATATATTTGAAATATTGGATTGGATTTTATCCAGTACAAATGTTTGTTTGGTTTTAAATATGTAAACAATATAAAAAAAATCTTGACGAAAAGAAAGATCCAACGTCAAATAAGAACACAATATATAATAGAAATATTCCAATGATATTCAAATTTGGTAATAAACGCCTGAATTTTTCAAATATCTATTTAACCTAATGCTTATGTTTGCTAACATTGGATGATTTATTAGCACTTACTCAGGTCATTCAATGTTTATGACAGTAGCCTGAATAGAATTTAAAAAAGTTCAGGCGTTTCTAATTTTGTTATATTAGCTCATCGTAGCACATACCTACTCTCATTATAAGGAATTTAAGAAACATATAAAATAAAACCAATATTTTTACAAATAAAGATTATAATAAAACAACAAAAGATCTCCACAAGATATACAAATAAAATCACTAAAAATAAAATCTAATAAAAAAGTTCGATTTGAGCAAAACCAAGTCTTATAGAGCCTTCTTAAACAAAATAAAATAGTAAATTATTTTTGAAAGAATAAACTATATATGTATGTATATAAAAATAATATAGGTAACTAAATTATAATTAAAATTTAAGATTGTTGATTATATTTTTTAATGATAAATAGTCATGTTAAATAATGAGCTCGCATTATAATATTGTTCTAAAACATAAATTATCTAATTTACGTTTCAAAATAAATGTATTATTTCTCTAATTGGCACAATGAATACACTCACAGCCCTATTAAACATTTGATAAGCTAGGACAAATAAACTCGTTCGTACAAAATAAGCATTTAGTTTTAACAAATACCAATAACTTTATTTTATTTTTAAGGCACATAATGGAAAATGGATTATGTAATGACCAAAATTTCTTCCTTATTCTAATAAAGTCATGTTAATATTTTAAAATCGATAAAACTTACCACTAATTGCAGTCTAATCTAAATACCCTGAATGTTTTAAAATTAGACAATAAAACATTCTCGATATGGCGTTTATTAAAACCTTACTTGATTTATAATATAATTAAATATCGGCTTATTGATCAGTCAATAAATCACATCACTATGGAATTACATATCTCGGAATGCATTTGAATATAAATTATTCTAGGGTTAGCAAGAGAAATGAGCAATATTATGAGTTTTTAGCAAAGCCATAAGTGTTCCAATTGTTGATATGTGGCATTATATCTGTGATCACAGGATACCAATCAGCGCCGGAATAATCGATAGCGGGCAGTTGACCGCCATAGTCAGCGGGTAAGTGGCTGGCAGCAACATGAGTGTGGAGTGATTCCATCTTGTTTCCATGGAAGAAGATCTGTGAAACGTAAACAGTTATTTTCCTTTTGAGTGACTCCGTTTTAATTTTAATAGTCTTTGAATTTAAAAGATGCATACTCTAGTCTTGAGCTTCTCTCTGATGAATGGTTTGAACATCTTCCAGACGACGTTAAAGATCATGGGTTGTTTCACGAAGTGTACCTCCTTTAGGCGCAGCGGCATGGCATCTTGTATGAAGGTTAATAACCTTTTCGAGAAGGCTGGGCTTAGACCCATCGTCTGAAAAATTAGGTAACAAGAGTTAAACGGGTGTTATCCGCTTTTAACTACCTACTGAATTTATGTCGCGTAACTCTAAGACTATTTATAAAGCACAACTGAGAAACCTTAGTCATAACCTACATTATGATAACCGCAAAATCCTTCTTTAAGAAAAATCTCATAATAGTTTGCATATGAGTACCTTTTTGTATCCATTGCCTCTTAATACTTGAGTTATAAACGAATAATAATTTGTAACAATAAGCTAACCGCAATGTAATGTAGCGGACGTCCTAAATAAATATTTTAATACAATTATTTGCTTATAATATATTTAAAACAGAACAAAACATAAAGCCAATTTCCTTTACCAAAAAGAGGATATTTAACAAAGGCTTACACGTTTGCTTTGTGACATAATTTCCTTACGAGGAAACTTTAATAATAACAAAATAAATAATTCAAAAAAAAAAAAACAATAAAAGACGTCGGTGACAATTCTATAACGCACTTAATTTACAGTAAACATTTGTTTAGTCAAAAATATTTTATTTAAACAGTTGAATAAAAAATACTATTTTTAAAAAAAAATGTAGATAATATTATATTATGTTTATATTTATGAATATATAATAATATTATTGGGTTCGATATAATAAAAATTTTATGTTATAACGATTTTCTGAACAAGTTTATCATACTCAAGGTCTCGTTTATCTAAAATCCTATTGGAAGTTTTACAAGCTAATAAATTACTAACCATAAATGCATTTAGAGACATAGGTCGATTGAGATAACTTATCATAATGAATATAATATTACATGAAAGAGATACCACGCAAGGGTTCCGGCTTTATGATAATTTCATTAAATTGCCTACTTGCTCATGGAAGTTTCCTTTATCTATTTATAGACATAAAATTACACTCTATTTTCAATCTTTTACATTTTGAAAATCTTATATTTCTTTTGTTTAAAAAAACACGCCTTCTGTTTTCGTAAAAAATGTATCATATATTGAAACTGTAACATTGTCTTTAGACTTGTGAATAATTATTACGTATGCGCGGGCAATGTGCCAAATGTTTAAAAAAACAATAAACTTATTCCATTATTTGCCTTTGACAGTTTACCATTATTAATTTATTGGACAAAAGAATTAAATCTTCAAATAATAGACACTTAACGTAATTATCTTTTAATTATTCGTTTTTTTTAAGAAACTTTATTAAAATTAAATGAACGTGATTATTTTAGTTCGTGATATTGAATACAACTTTTATCAATTTACATAACAAATAATAAAAACATATCAATCATATTTTTTAGGACGCACGTACGTCATTTACTATCTAGCTCCTTATGTTTTCGTTGACAGTTCACATAGTTTGCCCTAAAAATAAAAACTTAGAAGGAAGACTAAACGAACTAAATAACTCGAAATAGATATAGATGAATAAAATTCAAATTTTAGCGGATATTATGGCGCTGGGATTCTAAAATATAATTCAACATTTCATGAAATTTTTTTAAAAATATTCTCAATCCTTCCTGAGATGCTCAATACAGCAATAATCTGCACAAAAACCTATGCACAATAACAACTTTAAATCGTTCTCCTCTATAATTGGGATTCTGTAAATCCTAACATATTAATAAAACCCGGTGATATTATCTATACCAATTGTTTAGTTGTTGGCTTTCCAGTTTCCTTTTACAGATATTAATCGACCTCCAACTCACCTGAGTCCATCCCATATTACAGAAGTCCATCAACACCACAGTCCCTTTGACTTGTGATTCTGGTTCGAGCATGGCCGCCATGTGGATCAAGTAGAACAACCTGAACAACTGATCTGATGTTACTTTCTTTGGGTCCCAGGTACCTGAAATTTAATTTTTTATTTTATTTATTAGCCTCCCTACAAATTTATACAGTATATTATAAAAAGGAAATTAAATGAAATTTTAATTATAAAATGATCAAGCTAATTGAAGACAGCGTTAGTTTTAAAAAAAATAATGAAAAATACTACTTACTGATAAATACATAATTTAGATTTCTTGACAATTACAACTAAAAAAAAATGCCATCGAACTATTACGTTTATTCTTAAAAACTTGTCACACAAATTTAATAGTATTTTGTAATAAATACGCGATACGATGGCTTATCTATATTTGTTATAGATAATTACAATATAATTTAAATTTGATTAAAATTAAGTAACTTCTTAACTAAGTATTTCAGTAGGTTAAACAGTGACAATTTTAATTATACGGTTTACATTTTGCGCTTGTGAAATTAAATGAAACGCCGTATGTAGTTACGTAGGCATCTTTTGTTTTGTCACAAAAAATTACTCACCGCCAACATTAACAATTAAAACTCTTCTCCCTTTCTGGTCACGCCCTTTGAGCACATTAACGACTTTGTGATTCAAGAATGCGTCCTTCTCGTCTTCAGGAACTAAATTGTGGACTAAAGCTGCATTGTCCCGTTTGAATTCAGCAATACGCCGCATCTATAAATAATATCAAAATAAATTATTTTATTTCCAAAACATGAAGATTAAATTTATAACAAAAAAACCTAGACGCGGTCAAAGTTTGTAGACAACAAAGAATACCCGAATAAACATTTGAAATGAAATTGTAATGAATCGTAACACTTTTGTTATCATAACACAAAAATTGTTTATATTATAACGAAGACAATGCCCAGTAATACTTCCTCTTAGAAATAATAATACAAAAATTGTTATTAATATCAGTTCTTTGTATAATGTAGTTATTTGAGTAAACGTTCTTCGACTCATGCAATTATTTGTTCAACAACGTTCTCTCTGACATCGAGTCAAGGTTGTGTTTATAATCTGTAATAACTAAAATACATAATCGTTGTATATAAGGCGACTTCCTGAAGAGATAAACAAAGACTGAAATAGGTGCAAATCTCCTCTCCTAAAAGTATGTACATACATATAACGCGACGTTTTTTGTTGTACTTATTTATTACACTACACAGGATCACATTTTACCATTCATAATAATAATAACTCTTTATTGCATAAATACAAATAAGAGTACATATCGTGGCGAGCTTAATGCCATTAGACATTCTCTATCTGCTAATCACTAGACCTCTCCTCAGGGGCCTAGCTACTAAGGGGCTAGACGGGGTAGTTCCTCGGGGCCCCGAAGCTCAGGAAGCCCCTCGGACCCTGGCGTGCAAACTATAAATTGAATTAGTGAATTTTTTCCCACATTCGAAATATAAATAAACCAAATTTATTCAAAAAATACAGGTGAATTCCCAACAAGTCTCGAACATCTTGTTTGAAACTTGCGGGGAACTATCCTGTGTTCTTAGTTTAGTATATAGTTTAGTTGGGGCCCTAGTTTATTTTTTGCCTCAGGGCCTTTGGTTACCTAGCTACGCTACTGCCCCTCCTAAAGCTACTTGATAAAAACATTAATAACTAAGTATATAATTGTAAAATACATATATGTAAGTATAATAAAGAAAACTTAATTTATATTGACATATGCATAGTACTTATCGCAATTAATGTCCTTTGTAACCAACACAACAATTATGAATTGCAATAAAAACATCTCTGTCTATAATCAGACTGGTCTCTGTGTAATTATAAGGGTGATCGACCTTTTTATCTGTAATAATTAATTTAACTGTATCCGTTAATTACAATCATAACCTCCTAAGGAGACTGTTGTATTGACCTCGTGCAAAAATGGATGCGTAGAACATTACACAATTCGTAGGTTAATTACAGTTGGTGCGTGCTTCTTAAATTGAACTGATTATTATATACCTAGACTAAAGACTTACAATATGATATTCAAAATAAATATAGACTATTTTTACACAATAATAGTAGTAAATAATAATTTGTATCTTAAAAGATTAATGAATTAATTTTACCTAATGACGTATTATAATTATGTAACAAATTTATAATATAGTATTGTAATAGTTTGCTGTGCCTTAACATGGTGTCACATTAACAAATAATTGTTTTGACACCCTTGAATAACATACAACAAAGATTTTTGAATAACCTATTTTAATTTCGAAAAAATATATACTGGCCGAATAAAATACACATAAAAATTGTATATACTGGAGATATATGTAGGAACAACGTCGTGACGCTTACGGTTCAACAAAGTACACAAATAGGATTTTCTTGGAGTAATTTTAGATATTGTCTAACTGATAGTGAGCCTAAAATAGTAATAATAGGATAGACAGAAACTATAAAATAGCTAAAAATCGATAAAACTACTAAAATAGCTGAATTAGTTAATGTATATATATTTATATTTCATTTGTTTTGTAATAAATCACCTTTATCTTTAGATATAAGCTTTTATATAGGTACGTTATATTGTTACGCGTTAGACATAAAGAATAACGCAACCGATTGCAAATAGTTTGGGTCACGTAAGTTCTAGTAACACCGGTCTGTTGCTGTCATAGCACTGTAACCTCTTTGGAGCACGTTACGTTACGATGGGAACGGTTAGCCATCTTAGAGTCACTTCGAGAACGACTTTATAACTAACTTTGTTTGTTTCACCAGTAAGTTATTATTAGGCTTTGGATCACGGGAACACTAGAACTGCCAACCGGTCAATTTCAAAAATTCTTCAAAAGACTTTTATGTAATACCTTACTCATTATTATTCATAAACGATTCTTTTTTTTGCAATTCTACAATAAATTTATTTAATTATATTTAATGCTTCGCAAGCACAAGCCATCCAGCCATATTGATCGGCTGATAGTTCTAGTGTTAAGAGCTTCAAAATAAACAGTGTGACATTAAAAAGTGTAAATTAAAATTAAAATTGGTAATTCTGTAGAACATTTAATCAGTCCACTAATCGGTACCACGTGTCAGGCATTGCCTACTGTGGGATCATTTGATGCAAATCTCTCCATACTTATATTTAAAAAATATTTTTAGAAGCTGAAATGTTCTATTTACGACTATGTGCATAGTTTCATAAAAACAACCGATTAGACATTATTATTATTTATAGTTAGTTATCTTTAAAATCCTTAATTAGGGCTTATCTCAACTAGTAAATAGGTTTAATTGCGAAACACTATGTTTTGAATATCTTTACGCCTACGCTATTAATTTAAGCAATAACTGATTGATAAGAGGAAATGGGTTAACAATATCATATATCTTTCATTTGTAATACCTATAATATATATTACTTATTGATAGCCATTCGGATTAGTATAGAATTGTATTTTTATAACGGCAATATAGATTCAGCAAAAAAATGTAATTCGATATATTTTATATTGACAATTATTTTCAATAATAGTGCAAAATAAAGAATTAATCTAAAAACAATATATATACACATATATATAGTAATAATTGAAATATTAATTTCTACTAATAGGACTAATATAGAAGAAAACTAGCAATCTTGTTACGTAGATACAATTTCAGCGCCTGGTAATAGTGGTGTTGTGATCTAGACGTATTTTATGATAGCATTCTTTTGTTTTTCTAAGTTTAATTTTCTAGAATGTTACGGGTACTATATGGGCGAAACGTTCTCCCGTTTGCTCGACTAAATGTGCTAATATTACCAGAATATTGTTTGAATAACACATTGCAATGACAGAGGGGTGCCTTGAACAATTCTATTTTTAATTAAGATTTGCGGTTCTTGATATAGTATTATATAACAATCGCACTTGGTGTTCGAATATTATAATTGTACATGTAGACGTACATATTATATAATTGTTTTATATAAATAAATTAAATTTCGTGCGTTGAAATATATAAAATTCTTTCGATATTTACAACAGGGCTCGTCTTGTAAGTATCCGGTTCGTAATCGAGCGATAGCTAAGATAACGATTGTTAGGTATTGACCGATACTACGTATTGCCGCTTCATATGTAATCATATATTTTTATATATATAAATTTTTTTTTTTTGACATTTGAATTTGTACGGACCAAATGAAATGCGACGATTTATTATTACTATAGACATATTTCATAGTATAAAAGGAAAATGCAAAAAGTATGGGAAACACCGATGTAGATCGACATCATCTGTGTAAACAAATAGGAATGCAACAATCATAATTAAATCAATAAAGTCGTTAACATTGGGTAGAAATAAGCGTGTACACTAAGTACAGGTATGTATATTGTTGATAAAATAGCTTAAAAATATAATTCTTTAACAAAAAAATTAACAACGAAGAATATATACAAACAAACTATGGACGATAACAAATAACGCTCTCTTGTAATATTGTTATTTTGTAGATCGTATCATCTTAATAAGACCCAGTGATATACTATGACTACCACATCTAGTTAGGAGCAAGCATGCTTTAATTTTTTTTCAAATAACAGTTCTTAACTAACTATTTTCTGAATGTTAGATAATAAATTACAAATATTGTTATGAACTACATACATACTATATTGTAGTCCAAGTATGTGAGTCATCCAAACATGCTTATTTAAATGAGACATCAATTTATATGTGACTTTTACGTTTACCTATAAATACTTCAGTAAATCGATTTACTTATTTTCTTTTAAATGTTTTGAAGCGAATAAGTTTTTATTATTGTATTCAGCTAAAAACAAATGAGTTATACTCACTACAACCAATATCTTATTAATTCAAAGACTAAACTTTAGTCACTAAAGAAAATATATTTATTACAACAATAATATAAATTTAATATAAAAAAATTGTAGCAAATACTATTATTAATCATAAATTTTATAGGTTTTTTTTGTATTATAATAAATATAACAACATTTGATTGATGTTAATGTAGAATGCGGTCTTTAGGAGGACATAATAGCTATCACAGATAATTCTCTGTAAGCAAAAACTAACCTACACAATGTCACTTCAAAGCTGAGCTACAAAGCCCGATTATATCAGGTGATATTTAAATTGCCTATTAATATACCTATTAAAGAAAGGATACTATTTTATATAAAATATTTGTACTCCGGATACCTTCGTTCTGGCATCTATCAGAACATTATATAATTGCTAAGATTAAATTAAATAGGTTAGACTTTTGCGGTTTACTATCGTGCTTTAATCAAACTAAACTGTGCTTAACCTGTGACGTTAATTACTTATTAATTATGCCTAATTGTTGTAACCAAAGATCTCTTTTAATAATAATAATAAAACGTTTATTTTTAAATATTTTTTTACAATTTGTTGCCTTGGCGCCGAAAACCAGCGTTGGTTTGTCTTGGCGCTGCACATTCGTCTTACATTTCTAAATATAACTTAAATTAATATAAAAATATGTTAATATAAATAACAAAAGAATATAGGGCGGTCGATTCTACAAATCGAAAATACTTATTTAAGAAGAATTGAGATTTTGACGTTTTTTCTGTCAGTGTCATCTTTCTTGTTTCTTCTGATTTTTTGATTGCCACAATGCATTGTGATAATTATATTTTTAATCCATTTTAATCTACATTATTATCTCACATAAGGTTATATTGATAATAAAAAAAAGATATTTTAACTTTACTTTATTACCCATATTAAGTATAATCTATTTATTTAACATGAACAAGCACTTTACACTCGGTAACAAATATAAGTTTCTTATCAGTGACTACAGCATTGAGTCATTATCATTTTAACCTTTGACATAACTCAATGGCGACCATCGCTATCTCTTCCGACTAATGTACCTATACCTACGTTCACCCGGATAGAGCGTCTGTTTGTTTGATTAGAGATATCAGTTCTAACACATACAAACGTCGCCTCAAACTGTTCAGTTAAATAGCTAAAGGTGTGCTGACACGAATATTCTATCCCTCCTGTATGTATTTTAAATTATGATTGTCTTTTTTTGCTAGTATTAGAATTATTATGTAGTATAATAAAGCAATTGTTTTAAATCAAGTAATATGGCGCAGCGGGTGGATAAATTTGGATCACAGTTTAGCTCCACTAAAAATAATTCATATTTGTTCTTTCCACTCCTTAAATAATTAATATAAAGGACAGAGAGTATGAGTATTTTTGCTAAAGAGTAAAGTTATATATATTCCAAATAAATAGATAAAACCAATTTATACGCAAAGATGCGTAAATGAATCAAAGGATTTTTAAAGAACATATGTTTTATTTTTCCGACTTAATTGTTTTTCATGATTAATAAAGGAAATATGCGTCATTCAATTGACAATTCTAATTCGATCCAAATATGTTCATGTTACAATGACCGTTGGAATAAATCAACAAAATAAACGTGATAGTAAGCCGCGTAATTTCTTTTAAAACAGTTGAATCACATCTTGAGGTAATTCAGGCCATTTATAAGTATATAAATATTATGTTTTGTTTCTAACGTCTTTTCTTTTATCTATAACTCAACATATTAAATTTAATTAAATTTGATACAAACAAAGTATATCTAATTAAGTATATATACATGTCACCTACTTATTATATACAGTATATTATATTTACAAATGGGTGCGAAGTCCGTATGATTAATTAATTATTTGTGACATCATCGAAGAATAATTGTAACGTTAATTACATTTTAAATTTACTGAAACAATTAAAATGATAATTTACTTTCTTTGTTAAAGAAAATATTGGCCTGTAAATCTCTTTGTTTTTCAAAGTTATCAGCTACGTTATAAATATAAAGCATATTATGGTTACATCTAAATATTATTAAATTAATAAACTATTCTATTACGAATAACATCTAATCTTATCTGTATATTATTTAAATTTAAAACGTAAATAAAATATCACTTCGAAAATTTCTTTTTTTTAATTTTTAATAGTCAACCTACATTAATTACAATATAAAATTTTATGTTTCACGGACATAAATGAAGAAACGCAAAATATTTGTAGATCAATATCAAATACATCATTACATATACATTTACGACTTTCATTTGTTTTTTCGGACTCGTATTTCTATTACCATTGTATTGTATCTGCTATAACTTCCATTCTTTTCGACATTAATACGTGGGTTGTCGTTCAATCCCTTTTAAAATCCCAACACACTTGAATAAATCAGTATTTTATTACGTTCCACTAAATACGCCGATAAGTATATTTTGAAGGAAAAGAAAAATAGGAAAAATTTCTTTAAAACAGAATTTTATTACCGATATAAATCGCCAACACGGAAGTATGTCAATGCTATTGATACTCGGCCGTCATTTGCGTTCAAAGAATATTAATTCATTTGTGACTATTTCTTATTAGAAAATTTGATAAAACCAATTAACCATTTTTTTATAAATTTAGTTAATATTCTAAAATAAATGGAGGGAATAAGTGTGTTTGAGATTATTCGTGTTTATTCTGGTAATGAAATCAATGTTTCGAATGTTTTGCAGCTATCGTGGTTGCAGCGATTTCGAAATATGTTATGTAAAAATATTATGATTTTATACGGCTTACTTTTGATAATTTTATAAATAAATTATACCGATGAAAACTTGGAATGTTTCAGAAAACATAAATATTAATATACATATGTATATATACTATTTTTCAAATTATAAATGTATTTTTATTGTACTCACCAATGCTAGGGCACTTTCAGGATACCACTTGCACGGTCTTAAAAAAATTGTAAGTAAATCATCATCATCTCCAAAATGCAAGTCCTTATTTTCTTTCAGTAACTCACGAAGTCTTTCAAGTGCCTCTTTAACTCTTTCAGGGGTCTCTCTCAGTTCTGTTTCAGCGACTTGCTTAGTATCGGGCGATAGTTCTACGCTGCGATCCAACCGAAACTCGCTTGTACTCATTTTGATTATCTAAAATAATAAATAAGATAATTGTAATAATATACTTTACACTTATTCCATGACGTTTTTAACACTAAAAACAAGACCAGTCATTTTATAACTAAATATTTAGATGGTTTTGATGTTACTATAAAATTAAATGTTCCAGTCTTAACCAGCTTGTTCATTTCGGCTTCGTATTTACTCTTCTTTCTAGTGATAAAGCGAATATATAAGGGATCTAATAATAATAATAATAATAACAAAATATGTTCCCAAAATAAGCGCTAATAAAACGATTTAGAGTTCTATTTCTTGTTACAATTATACTTAATTAATATTCCAGATATAGTTGCGGTAAATACACTATCATTACTTCCGATCAATAAATATGACACTGGCCACAGAACAAGGTCTAAAAACCTTAAGGTACTTTGTACATCCCGCAAGTGAATTCGTCTCACGTTTGTTCATCTACTTGCGTACTATAATCTGCATTGATTTACCGTCAAAGTAACAGTACGAATTTAAAGCAATTTGTGCAGGATAAAATGAACGTAAGTATGTACATATAATAATTTATATTAAATACATACTTTTGAAGTTATACTGTCAAAAAAAACTTGGGCCCTAATGATAGAAAAACAAAAGACACCCAACTGAGATTCGACTGTCATTTTATGCCCATACGAAATCATAACAATATAATCGAATTTTAACAAACGAACGAAATACGATTACTTTAAATTGTCTTTTGCAAATTATTAGGGTCCCCTTAACGAATGTCAAAGAATAATTTAGACATTTGCATTAAAGGTCATTTTAAATTCAAAAAATCTCTTTAATCATAAATCATGGAATTAATGTCATTGATAACATATCTATCTATAAGTTCAAAAAACCTTACACGAGCGAATTGGTGCTTAGTTCAGCTATATACTGACATAGTTTTTTAAATCTAAAATAAAAGTGTAGCATTTAATATAAATTATAAGGTCAAATCAAAATAACTACTGATTACACAGAATAAAACAAAGTGATGCATTCAATTTTAAAATTACAATCGACTAATTTAATTCAATAAAAAATAAAAAGAGGTCATAAATCATAAATAAAAACAGAAATATATTGACACAAGTCGCGAATAAACTATAATATAGTTATTATAAATATCATTTTATGCAATATTTACACAACACAAATTATTAATAAGCAATATACGTACACTTTTTGCCAATGTTCACGAAGAGTAACAGCAAAATTCAATCGTTTGTGGAAATCGTTCACGGCACACGCATCAATCTGAGGAAACCACACGCGGCGAGGAAATATTAAAAGGGCGCGAAATCGTTCTTGTAGACAGCGCACCAGCGAATGTGCGCGCGCGCAGATACAACCAAGTTATATAGGCATGCGATAACGCATCGCGTCTTTGTTGCCTTCATGTATCCTCTGCTTCTAGCCACTGTCAATATTAAATAAAGGGCATCATAATTAAAACAATAATAAAATTAAAATTAAAGAATATGTTAAGTTTATATTTTTATAAGCACATAAGCAGTCAGAACTAAGTAGTAATTAAGAACTAATTGAAATTATATTGCTTAATTATTTTTTATAATAATAAATAATAAAACCCTGAACTAGAAAATTAAAAGTTAAACTTTTAGATATTTTTTTTAAATTAGTAAACATTTTTTCAATTTAATTGTAATTTGTATCTACCAAATCTCGAATTCCGTATATTATCTACAGCTAAGTGTAAAAAATATCCGTTTCATAATTCATTATCGAAATTACGTTAGGCAATAACGTTTCTAATAATCAAATTGTGATTAGCGATAAAAAAAACGCTCTGTGTCATTTTGTTGGATGCCGGATTTACTTCATATTACATTCTTATATATGAATTAGCCGCACTACCCATAGACCTCTGGTCATTATTTTTCGTAGCTAATTCGCTCTAAGTTAGGTCTTTAAATTAAAGGAAAATGTAAAGAATTTCGCTCAATTTATTTACGCAATTGTCTAGATAAAAGAGACCAAACGCTTGCAAGACTAATTAAAACTAGAATACGAAAATAATGTTACCTAAATACATATAAATTAGTAGCCAATAAAATTAATCTAATATAGTTCAATGATTCATAAAGAACAAAGTCCCATAATGTACAAATTCCAGTTAAAACAAGTTGATAATATCGTGTGTCGGAACTTAATGAAGTCATAGGACAAAGTGCCCTTTTGTTGCTTAAGTGGATTTGTTTATAATAACACAAATTATAACAAACCCGTTGTTGTTTATATATAAACTCCGTCATAGACTGGAGTGAGGAACGCCGTCATAGTAATTTTCTATATAATCTTTCTGCCGGCATAAAAATTACCGTCGACTTTTCACGTAGTTTCTATAAAAACTGCACGTCATTAAATTTAAACATTTAAAAATTTTAAAACACGAATATATCTTTTACTTTAACCCATTTCGGAAACTTTATAGCCCACTATAATTTTGCCAAAGCTGGTGTCGGAGCATTGTACGCGTATTTATTTCATTTTAATTACACTTCAAACTTATACATTTAAAACTAATAGGTATAACTTAAGAACAATAAAATGTTATTGAACTTGGCTATATATTATTTATTACATGTATTCAAAGATAAATCATTGCAAGTGTAATATATTATTTGTATCATATTGAGACCCGTACATCTCAAGACGCTAAAATATAACAACATACGTTGCAAGTTATTATTGAAAAACGGTCACTCACTACCTACACTTAAAGTTCTATTTAAATAATGATAATTGTGCAAATAACAAATAAGTCATGTCTTATCAATAAATAGCTCTATTAAGATGGGAATGAAATAAAACAAACACAATTTAAATGTAAACATAAATATATTTTAATCATTAAACTTAATTATATTTAACAACTATCTGTGGGTGAATAATGAATAAGTCACTATGGAAACTTGAAACTGGTCGATGGTTCACAATCTTGCTTGGTGCTTGGCTCACCTGGGTTGGCGGCGTTTGTGCCACTGCTCGAGTCAGACTGAAAATAAGCCATAGCCCGAGTTCAAATTAAGTAAATAAAATATTTCTACAACAATTTTCTACTCTCTTTTTATTTTTGTTTGGGCTTTTGCTACTTTTAATTAAGATACGTTTTATCTCAGCATAAAATAAAATCACTCAACACATTTATTTTAAACTAATTCAACCCTACCCTACCCTACCGTTTCTGAAGTTTAGCAGTCAGCAGATAGTCAGCCAAAACGTATATTTATGCAGAAGATTTAGTAATATTCTTACCTGAGCATCTTTAGGAGCAGCTAACAAAGCTTCTCGAGCGTATTTTGTTAATATTTCACGACACTTTTCATTAGTCCCAGGAGCTAACCAACCACGGACAGCGTGACATTGGGCGCCTGGCGATGGGGATTGACTTATCATTTCTTCAATTTCTGGTAACTTTACATCACAATACTGAAAGAAAAGAAGCCATTAGTGTTCAATGCACGTGAAGGTTGAATTTAATATCATTCAAATTCTTTTTTTTTTTTTTAATTAAAAACGCATAACAATAGTTTTTAAATAACAAGTTTTGTAGGGTAAAATTAAAGTTTTAAGCTGTAACTTCTTCATAAACTCTATATAAATGAAGAACTGTGACATTGAATTAGCACCGAAAAAATTTGTTAAATAATATCTGCAGATATAAATGGTCATCGTAAAAATGTTTTTATAACATAAGATAATTTTAACAATATAAGAGCTCTGATATTTATCAATATGACAATGACATAATCGTAAAAAAAATTGCACGCCAAAATAAATGACGGATCATGCGAAACTTACTTGATAATATATTTGTCTTTGTGTTGGTATCATACCAGGTCTATAGCACACGGTAACTTCTGTGGCTTCTTGCTCTTTATCAGATCCCTCCTCAAGAAGCACACCTCTGACGAGAGGTTTTTTAACATCACCTACTTTTCTTTTATATGTTCGGGTCGTATATTTAGCCACTAGAGACTTTAAATATGCTGTAATAAATATAATATACAGAAAATTTTAAGAATTAACTCTAACAAATTAATTCAAATAGGTTTTTTTAAACCATACATTAGTTCTAAACATATACTTGAAAAATATTTACACAAAAAAAATCTTTATAACAATTACCATCCTGTCGTAATCTAAAATCTAAGCATTGATATTTCCTAGCTTCAGGATCCTTTCTTGGGTCATATCCATATTTGATCCATAACAGTTTCCATGGACCATTCTTTGTAATGAATCCTACACATGGCAATAATAATTTGAGATCAGTGAGTTTATACTTTGTTTTGTATTGTACGGCATTCCGAGACCATATTGGTCTTTCTTCGAACAACTAAAAAAAGGGAACAATATTTTTAAAATTAATAGATTTTAAATGATTAATAAACCTAGTGTAGGAAGTGCATGTATAAGTAGAAAATATAAATATTAAATAACAAGCTAATAAAGTTACTAATTTAGTACAGCTATTTTAAACATCTGTCATACTTCACTAATTTTGAAGCTACATTTATATATGAGAGTACTACATTGTGCCTCTGTGGATATTATTATTTTAAACATCAAGTTGTGTTTTCATTATAAATATACAGGATGGAGCATAGGAACCGTCTACATTTCAAAAGATCAACCCAACTGGAAAACAATTGTTGGAAAACAATGTCTTGGGTGTGCAAAATTTACGGCATCAGGATCTACATTAAATGTGAATGTACATTACTTTTTTATTAATGTCTCATAGTTATCTTTTGAAATGTGGGAAGTTCCCGTGCCCCTGTCAAGACAAATCATATGTCACTTGATAATACTTAAGATGGAAAGACTTGCTACTTATCTACTATTACACTTACTTGTTTAAGATGTTCATACATTTTCATAAATTTAGGAGTAGCTTTACTCAAATGTTTTGCATAATATTCATTAGGCTCAGTCGGCAGAAGATTTGTGAGCGTAAATGTACTTTGAGTTGCGTGACATTTTCTGTGCTCTCTGACTTTGTAATGTATATTGTCACTGGTTGTTTGCTGCTCCTCCTTTTTATCAGTATAAGCATAACATAGAGCTTTATCACTTCTCGAAAAACTTGGTGGAACTAAGAATGGTTTTTCTGGGGAACTGAAAATTAGTTTTTTAATTATCATTAGATTTAGTTCTCTAGCTTAAATTAATTAAATAAACTAAAAATACACCACATACTTTAAATATTTATTTAGAGAATCTAATCCACTTGGGAGTATAACATCAATTAGACATCTTGCAGGCTGCACATCAGTATCTATTGGTAGAAATTGGAAGTCGGATAAAGCTAAAAAAAAAATATTTAAATATACATTTATAAGAATAAGTAAGTTTTGAGAAAATGTAATAAACTTACAGTTAAATTGATACATTTTGTTAATACGACCAACTATTGTGGTGGACGTGACTTCCCTCTTTACTTCAAAACCTTGTACAGTTTTCTTCACCTTAACTTTTATCAATACTCCAAAGGTTTTCTTGATATCACCAAATGCCTTTTTGATATGTGGATTATCCGGTCTAAATGACAGACCCAATCGCATTTTTTGTGAATTTGAATAAGTCTACAAAAGACACTTAAATATAAAAACAAACACATACAAAAAACAAAGAGCATTTACATAAATATAATTTGTATTATACATACCTGAGAAATAGTTCTAATACCTCCTAAACATTCTAGGGCTTTATCGTCATTTTTCACCACACCTGGAAATAATACACCTACCAGTTCATGAGAAGCATTTATATGCTTAACGCCTTTATTTTTTTGATCCCCCATCGCAACCCCAGCAGTCACGGCGGAACCAAAACAAACATGTTGCAAACGGAAACACTAATTCATTGACACTAGTGACAGGTTAATGTTGTACCAATCTAATCTATTGAAACTGATAATGTGTCATAGACAAACACTAAGATCATATTCTTTTGAATACTATGATTCACGGCCTACAGACATATGCATGCGGCCAATTGAAACGGCCACTATTATTTTTCATTTTTGTTAACGAATAAAATGCCTTTTTATATTGTTATTGCTATTTTATTGATATCACAAAACTTATTTTTATAATTATTATATTTTCATTGCTTATACAAAACCTACACAAATACAACTCTAGCGGCGCGCAACGGCTTCCACTGCTACTAGTAGCCTGCAAAATGAATTAAATTACAATTTGAAATAAATTAGCAGATAAATACAAAAATAAATATTACTTTTCCAATAAAGTATTGCGTTGTCTTTCTATTTCCAGTTTATCTCTTTCTAGTTTTATTCGTATATTATTGCATCTTTTCTTTTCAAGTAACTTTTGTTTTTCAATCCTTATTCTCTCCTCCTCTAATGTTAACAACTTGTCATGTACCAATCCTTTAAGAAATAAATAAACTGTAAGATTGCTTTGCTTTAAGATTGATATTTATGAATTTTATCATCTGATATGTTCATCTTACTAGCAGGTCTTCCCCTCTTCCATAAGGCCTTTCCATCTGCACTTGGTGTTGAAGTTACTCCGTTAGTCCCTAATCCAGGGTCAGGTTCCATGGTCACCTCATCCTCCAAACTCATTTCTATATTTGCCTGGAATTGATGTGCTTCTGCCGTCCACTTCTAAAATAGAAGATTATTAACTGCATGTTCAACATTAAGTAATTATTTCTTTTTTTGTTTATTTTTTAATCATACCATGCTTGTAGAAGGATCATCATTACATAAATCATCAGCACCGTTTTGAGATGTTATCTGCAAAAAGAATATTGAGAAGTGAGAAATATTAATATTTGTAAAATGTTAGTTTATAACAATATTACCATTGCATTATTTGCAGCAGAAGTTTCAGGCACACCTGAAAGACCAAAAACTGATGTATTTGTGCAAATCAATCTTAAAATTTTATCTTCTGCATCAGTTAATTGTATATTTGAGTTACTTCCAGGTGTGAATCTATTTCTTCTTATTTTAAAAGCTTTCTTCTTTACATTTGATTTCCAATCTCTCCAAGTCTATAAAATATAGTTAAATAGTTAATACATATATATTTAGTCTATTTAAAACTATTCATCTAAATTTATCCAAACCTTATTAATATATAGTACCTGTTGCCATTTATCTGGAGTTTTAATAGCACCGCTTCCAAAACCTGAATTAGCATTTAGTTTTTCAGTAATTTTTATCCAAGCATTTGCCTGTCTGACCTTTCCATCTATGCCTGTAAACTTGCCAATCGCGAGTTCTTTATCACCTTCTAGAAAGTGTAGTAGCATATTTAGTTGCTCAGGACTAGCTTTTCGTCTTTCCATTCTTTAGATTCAAGAAAACATGTTTTGTTTATAAACGTCTCAACAATCGATTGCAAAATTATGAATAAAAATACGCTTTTTATATTAAAATTATGTTATTATTATAATACTTATATATCCCAGTATATAATAAAATTAAATATAATATGAAATATGGAACGTTGAACTTATTATAGTAGTAAATATAAACTACAAGCAAAGTTTGTTTTGCTTTAATTGGAATATTTGACATTTTACTTTTTAAACTAAGAAACAACCATCATCAGTCAATGCATGTATATTTTGCTGTGTGTTTTTTGTCTATGGTAGAATTGGTCACAGACGTTTGACATATTAGGACACAGTTTTGTTTACGATATGGTCGTACTGGGTTTGCTTCAAAATTTTTAACAATTATGAATATTGAAGTTTTTCCGACATGAAAGTTTGCGTGTATATCAAAATTTTGTAATTTATTATTGGGCTGTGCCTATTCGACATCGACAGAATTATCATTCGTTATCTGAGACCATTAATAAAAGGAACAGTAAAATTATGAATACTTATTTAAAAATAAAAATGTTAAGAGGAAGTGCACGTAAAGAGAAGATAGCGCGTCGTTATTTAAAAGATACTTCAGACTGTGTTAATCTATCGGACGCATATCTAATTAAAAACTGTGGTGTAAATAGAGCTATATTCCATCAGGTTCTTAGGATATTGGAGCCAGTTGTTCCTAAAAGCCAAAGGTCTACTGGAATTCCTTTTCCTTTAAAAGTAAGTTAAATTAGGTACCAATTATTATCATTTTTTCCTTCAGTTATTGGTTACAACCTACCAATATTTGTTAAACAAGAAATTGGTTTATTAAATTGATTTAGAAATCATGCCAGAATAATAACGTAATTGTTTTTTTAGTTAAGTAACAAAATAATTTGTTTCAGGTACTGGTGACTTTATCATTTTTAAGTTCTGGATCTCATCAAAAGTCTGTTGGGAAAGACTTTAATCTAAACATATCACAGAAATCTGTTAGTAGAGTAATTAAAATGATAATTGAGGGGATGAATTTGTTGTTAAATAACTGGGTTGTATTTCCTACAACTACATCACAGAGGGATAAAATTAAGGAAGGGTGAGAATATTTTGTTAAAGAAATGTCTGTGTACAATAGAACCCTGGAGAAAACACATTTATTTTTCTATTTGTTCATTAAGCATTAATATTAACCACTATGGTCTAGTTTTTGGAAATTAATTTGTTATATGTAATTTTAAACATATTTTAGCTTTTATAGAAAATATCATTTTCCGGACACAATAGGATGTCTAGATGGTACACATGTAGAAATTGTATGTCCTAGGGATGATGAGGAAGCCTTTTACAATAGAAAAGGACAATATTCTATTAATGCTCAAATGGTAAATATTCAATATTTCGAAGTTGAATTATTCCTTTGCGTTTCAGCACCATAAGATTTGTTATTGATTGTAAATGAAGCACTTCCCTTAACCACTGCAATTTTAAAGTAGTTCCAATTGACTATACAGTTTATAAAAACAGTCTCCATTGAAAATACTATACAATGATTTTCATGTGAAGATGTATAATTTTCCTAATATTTGTGTTCCTTACTTGATTTTTTCAGATCTGTGATTCAGATATGAAGATCATAGCAATATGCTGCCGATTTGGTGGTGCTGCAAGTAATGCCTACATATGGAATAAAATGAACATTAGATCGTTTATAGAAAATACTAGTAGACAGGGTGAATCTGGGTGGATAATTGGTACGTTGTAAGTAAGATTTGTCATTAAATTGTAAAATAAATGATTTGATTGTCTTACAGCTGACACAAAGTACCCACAAAGAGCATGGATAATGACACCAATAGTACATGCACAACAAGGAACTCCAGAATCACAATATAACCATTTCCTAGGACGGACAAAATCATGTATTGATAGATGTATAAGTATCCTTAAAAGTAGATGGCAGTGTTTGCATAAGAGACCACTTCATTATACACCACAGAGAGCTGCAAAGATTATAAACGCATGTGCAATGTTGCATAATCTATGTATTCATGCTGCTCTGCCTGACCCAGAGCCTTATGTAGATCCTGAACCGTCAATAGTATCAAATGAAATTACAGAGATGCCAGATGATAATGTGAATGATTTGTATATTGGAATCGAAGTGAGGAGGCAATTGGCCGAGAGGATCTACTTCAATGTTTGAACTTAACAAATTGAATCTTCAGCACTGTATGGATTTTACAAGGGCTTTCCTCTTCATGGAATTAAGATGCTGTTAAGTTATGCTTTCCGATACGACAAGCTTAAGGAGTTTAGGAAACGAACTGAGTGAAAAAATAGTCATAATAAAACTAGTTTGATTTTAAACACACTTTTATTTATTGGATATAATGTGACAAAATATGTAATTTATTTAATGCATGAGAATCTGCAGTTGTGCTAATTGACTGTAAGTGTCACTGGGCATTCTGTAAGCAATGTTTCCAGCAAATGTGTTCAACACTTCAGCTTGTTCACGTAGCCATTCTAATTGCTAAAATAAATATGAATAGATTAGTGTTGTGTACTCCACATACTACAAGGGCGTTTTCTATAGTCGCATACTTTATCTGTGGTGTGCGTGGTTCGTAGTTTCTGCCGTTTTTCAAGCAGCATAGCACATAATGCCCGTAACACGGCAGGCAAAGCCCTGAGCAGTTCGCCGCGGGCATTCCTAATGGCGGCCACGTGAGACTCTAACGACGATCGAGATAATGGCACCAAGTCACATCCACGCAGTGTCTGAAAAGCACAATTTCATTCATCATAAAAAATACAATAGATTTTGAAACAAACAAAAAATAAAACTTCACCTCCAAAGCAGCTTCAAAATTATTGGAATGATACTGATCAAAGAATAACATCAACTTTCCTAGTTTATTATAAGCATCCACCAATGTAGCAGGAAGATTGGTAGCATCAGAATTCTGTAATCTCTGTGTGACGTGACCTGCCAGAGACACTAATCTCTGTCTCAATGTATCGGCGCCTCCACCACTAGTAACCACTTGAGCAAGTAACACACAGAATAACTCCAGAACTTTCTCCAAATTCTGTTGGATAAAACAACAATTAAAGCTACCTCTGCAGTACATCCTCATCACATATGGTAATTAAAACTGAAATAAGTATGAACAATGATTGAACTAAACTTACGCCAGCTGTATCATACATAGTGATGGCATCTTCAAACAAACCTTTGTTCACTAATTCTTCTGCAACATTAGTGGCTATCACCTAAAACAATTGACATTGAATTACCATATAATTGTCTCTTAATTTAATCACAATTTTGATGGAGATTTTTTTGTAGACCTGTACACTCACAGTTGTATCAATATGTGGATTATTGAACTGGTCTACTAGACCATTACTTCTTAACCCAGTAGTAGGATCCACACATCCAAATAGTAGTCCATAATCACGACATTCAATCGCCAAGTCTGTACAGCAACACATAAACAGGTTTTTGCCATGAGGGTCCTTAAGATTCCTAAAAAGAATGGCTTTGTTAAATTTATATTAAAATTTTTAACCACATAAAACTATGTTTAAGAAGCACAAACCTTAGGAAGAAATAGTAATGTAATGCATCAGATGGGTCTGTAAGCTCAAATTTTCTTGCATATAATAACACTAATCTTGCTATATTTAATCTTCTGAGAGGTGCTGGATCATCTGTGTCCACAGATACTACAAAAAGAAAATATTTTGATATTATAGTTGGCAGTGTCAGCGTGGATAAACTTCTGATCTTATAATTGGAAAAAAACTTTTGTTTATGCAGTTTGTTTTTTTTGTTAGGTTACTTAATACATATATAAATTACTTACATAAAGGTGCTTGGACGTTGCGCGGTGTTCCCAGCATATAAATATCGTGAAGTGCTAATGCCATGTGTACACTATGGACCTGGTATCTGGAATAGGTAACAAATTTTAAAAAAATCAATCCATATTTTGTATGTATTCAAAACAAAAATATTTTACCTAGGTATTCTTGATAAAAACTCCAATGCAGGTTCAAATTGACCAGTCAATGCGAGCATTTGAAAGTATACCAGTGGCTTCTCATAAGCATGATAATGCGTTTCACCTAAAAAAATTGCACATGAAAATATTGCTTAGGTAGTCATGTCAATGGTTATTGGCAAACATTGGTTTAAGTAATTTTAAAGAGAGACCATGCAGGTTGCAAAAATTTAAAATCATTGTTACTATAGTAAGTCATAAGATAGAGAAGTACATTGTTAATCTACCAAAATTTATATCTACTCTTCTATATCCTTACCATATTCCTCAAGTATCAATTTTTGCAGATCTGAATAAGTGAATGACTCGGATTCATTTCCAGATTTTGGTTTAATTAAACAAAGTCTGAGCCACAAGTAATCATCAGCTGTCTTCGTCACTTCTGAGTGCTCATCACTTAAATCACACGAGCCTACTGCACAATATACCTATAAAACATACATAAATTTTAAAATAGCAATTAAAAATATAACTTGTCAAAGTATTAATAAAACATACAGCTCTTTTATAAGGATCAGTTGCATTGCGAACTTGTATACGATACTGGAAATTGATTGCAGTTTGTAATTTTTCACTTAATGGCTTATCTGGATTACGGATGCGCTCCTCTAGTGCTGCCACAAATTCTTCATGATCTCCTCTGAAATAAATACATTATTAAGTGAATGATGCACTCTCAACAAACTTTACCTGGTACCATACGTAGGTTCCTTGTTTAGACAAAAATAAAATATTTTTAATAAATTTAATCTTTACCCAGACTTCCTCAAGCAATGTACAGCAGCATTAGCATCACCACTTCTCAAACAATAATAAACCATGGGCCACAGTGGTCTCTCATCTATAGCGCCATCGGCCATTGCCTGTAAGCTCTGTCCTTGCAGTCTCAGCCCTACAAATCCACGGACCAGTGGATATGTACCAGGTACTCCTCCACGCATCGCGGACGTTGGATTGGCGCGTACCACGTCAGTCATGTAAAGTTTGTATCTGAAAGATTCAATTGCTTTAATGAATCATATAAAATAAACTTTTTTATACAATACTTATATACTTATACAGTACTACTTATATATTTTATACAGTACTAAATAAAAGTAGAAACCTTATTTGCCTATCAAGCCACAGCACTCCTAGGTCACTAAACTAAAAAATGTTTTATATGCACTTAAAATCATGTATTTAGATGATATTTGTATAATATGATACCTGTTTTCAAGATATTTCTTTCCTTGCGAAATTAGATAGTTTTGTGTCGTTGGGTTGCCTCTAGCCTTGAGTGGGTCTTCATCTCTCGCTAAAGATGGAATTTTTGACATTACTTTAATAATTTCCCACATCTCCTTTACTTTCTGAGAAATAAATATATAAAATATTTTGTTAATTGTGATTGTTTACTGTTAAATTATATTTTTCTTTACTAGCATTATGTATATCTGTTTTGTAATCAATACTTGTGTACATAATTAGACAAATAAAAAGCATTTAATTAACTTTATATTACTTTAATAAGATTTATCTTATTCAATAATTATAATAATGTACATATAGAATGACCCCAAACTAAAGCATGAAATGAAATTGAAAATCGTTTATTAGCATAGGCACTACAAGCGTGCGCTTGCTCATCGTTAGACTCTACCATGACTCCAGAAAGGCGTATGACGAAAAGAAGACCACAAGAAACTCGTCAATTGTGCATCATGTTATAACGCAGGAATAATACGAAATACATAATTAAGCTAAACATATTTTCTCTTATGAATTCTAATACTTACAATATCATTCAATTCCTCAGAAACTTGTGCAAATTTTTGATTTAAAGCAACCTTCAATTTCATTCCTTGAAAGACTGATTTATTATACAAAACCACTTGTTTGGCATAAGCAGCTTCAACATTATCTAACATTGACTGGGCAAACTTCTTCGGTGTATTGCCTACAGATAAACTCATAGGTTCCTGGGTTCTTTTCAGATCCAACCAGTTTTGCGATGGTCCAATCATGGCATTCATCAACTTGATCTTTTCTTTATTCCACTCGTTAACCATGTGCTCCCATTTCTGGTCTTCTGTTGTTTGAAGGGACTGCAAAATCATCAATAGTTGTAGCAATTAATAATCATTCTTGTTATTAAAGGAATAAGATTAGAAAGTACTCACATTTTTATTAACCTCATCAATGAGAGAAAGGATAGCATTCTCACGTTCATTACGTAGGAAACTCTCAATATCTGAATCGGCTATAGGTTGGAGTGGCTCAAACGTCCTCTTTGAACTTAGCGTCTCTAATTTTTGAGAAATTTGTTGTAAATCTATACCTTTTGATCCAAATAACAAATGTCTAAAATAAAAATAACAGATTTAATTAACCATTTATTTCAAAAAATTGGATATAACGCGGGTAAAAACTTACGCTTGAATGTCGTTAGCACCACTTTGCATCACCCTCGAATATAATTCTTGTGATGCTTCCAGCACTTGCCCCAATGACCGTTCAACTCTAGGAAGGTCTTCATTTCCTTCGATTTCTGATGTCAACTGCTCCGCTTCTTGTAAAAGTCTACTGAAATCGGCGTCCATGTTGATCTTGTAGGTTAGTACAAAAACCAAGTAATTACTGGATCTAATGAAATTTACTAGTTTGTAATTTTTGTTTTAAATTTTATTTAAAGCCCTATTACATATTTTTCTTTTACTGAATGTCCTCAAAACCACTATCAGAAAGTGTTAATAGACGGAGCGGGAACGCTAAACGAGACACATCAAAGCGCCGGGTGACAATATCTTTTATAATTACTAGCACCAACATTAAGGCACTGATTACAAAAACAAATTCCAATTATAAATTTCGATCACCCAAATATTCAAACTAGTATAAAAATAATAAATACGTATACCGATTTTTTTTAGAAATTGTATGTTATGTAAACAAACTGACCTACTGCTATTATTTATGGTATAATGACAGATCTAGGGATGGGCATATATAAAAGTGACCGATTGATCAATTGATCAAAAGTAAAATAAAATAAAACGTATTTTGATATTAATTCTCTTTGTTTAATTCGTCACAATTAGAGTAACTCTAAGATTCACTAGTATCAAAATTCGTAATGTGTAACAATAAGTCGTCGTAAAATAGTAACCAATAAGCAGAACAAAGATGAAGAAAGTACGCGCACACGCCATGAAAGACAATGAACGAGTGAGATTTGCGTGGTTGCGATGGTCAGTGTTGTCTATTATGCCTTTTTGTCATCCACATTTACGATTTTTGTGATTTCTTTTATTAAATGTTTAAAAAAATGCACTGGTAATAACACAAAAATAATTATAATTTATAATAATTTACATTTAAACTATTTCTTATCATTGTAACAATTTCTAATATTTGCCACGATCATTCATTATTCTACATTAGTACACATCACTATTGTTTCCATAGACTAACCCAGTTAGAGAAAAAAAAAAGTTTGACAGATTTGTAATTTTTCGGATGGTTATTTTTGTAGTTAATTATTTATAGTGAATTATATCGTTTTATTTGTAATATTTATAGAATATCGAAAGAAAAAACTTTGAAATATTGTCTTAGTTTATCAGATTTTTTAAAGTGTTCGTTATAATGCCTGTTTTTTGTCCACAAAGGTTTGTTTACACAACATAGAAGTTCTAAAAAAAAGTTCTATATACCAGCGTATTTTTTCGAATTCAAATATAATAAAAAAAACATCAGTTTAACGTAATAATTACTTTATTCATATAAATTAAATACAATACAAAAACATAAAAACTAACATAAATCTGTGCAAGTAGTAAAATCAACGAGAAATATGCATTGATTTCATTTATTGGAATTCATAAGAGCAATATAAAGTATACATATGAATAGGCCAGATGCTCTCCAAATATAATGCTGATCATTTGAATTTCTTTGGCCCAAAAATTAAATCAGCATCAGGAGCTCCTTTTGGATGTTGATATTTTTGCCGAATGTGTTGACCTCTATTTGGATTTCCAATTCCACCCGAACCACCTCCAGTTTCGGCACTGTACTCTTCCTCCTCTTGTCTTTCAGAAATATTTAGTGTTAAACTGAAATTATGTTGATAATAAATAAAGAGCTTTTATTTTCAAATGAGGTATAAAATAATATAAAATATACCGTTTGACTCTCTCCATTTCTTGCTTATCAGCTAATGCTTGTTGCTGTAAATTGCTGGCTAACTCTGGTGGAGCATTAAATGATTTATATTGAAGTTTTGTTCCTTTTCTGACCATTAAAACGAATTCAACGCCTTCTTTACCTTGCTAAAATTGTAAAAAAAAATACATATTACAAATTCTCAATTCTAAAGATACGACATAATAATAAATAATGTCATACCAACAACTGTTCATAGGTTTTCTTAGTTTGTTGTCGACAATTAACGGGCACAGCAATGTCTCTTTGCTGAGGTCTCGTTTCCCTTTGTCTTTCAGCCATGTTGTCCATTACCATTCTTTCAAATGCATTTTCAAATTCAACATCGTCTACCTACAATAAACCCAAACAGAACATACATACCTTGACATCAAAATTTGAGTATAAAAATCTATTTGTCATAACTTACAGGTTTATGAACAGGGCGTCTAGCTGTCATAGTTTCCTCTTCATGATTCACCTCATTATCCTCCTGAATATTTTCAGTACCTTGTTCTTCATCTGAACTCTCTTCAGGTTGAAGGTTATCAGTTTCATCATCAGTTTCTATAATTGTATCTAAACCTTCATTAACACTATCATCGCCTTTTTCATCTCCTTCGTTATCTCCCGGATACAAAGTTTGTCTCAAATCCTCCACAGCATCTTTACATTGCTGCCAACTAGTAAAGAAAGTTAATTTTGGTCTCAAAGCAGTCAAACATTCCTGGTAAACATAATTTACATAAATAGGAAACTTATTCTGCTCAGTCCAAATTGGATCAGAGTATTTGAACCAGAAATAATTCTGGAAGAATACTAGGAAATAGTCCAAACGTTTTTTGCTTGATCCGCTGTTAAAATAGGCACCACATGTGCTAAGTAAAGCGCACACTAGCTTCACCCTAAACAAGTTCTCAGGCGGATCTAAAGGAGATACAGTAGCATGATCATTGGTTACTCCAAATGTTATAAAAGAGTACAAAACTGTGAATACATCTCTCGAATCAAGTAATTTGTAATTGTATAACTCTCCTAAATATTTGACAGTAGCTATCCTCCTTTGATTGTATCTAGGATGTGGATCTTCAAGCGTGACTCTGATTTCTTCAAATACTGTATCTACTACTCCAGAACCAACAGCTTCCTGCCATGTTGCCAATTCAGCCGTCAGCCTTGCAAGCACTCTTCTAGCACTTGCTCTCACTCTCCATCCACCAGCCAAATGCTGTATAGCTATAGCTGAGATTTCTGGGTCATCCCAATTTATCTTCCTCATAAGTCTCAATATTTTCTCCTCATTAGTTTTCTGCAGATCTTCATGGAGTATTTTTCTTATGAATTGGTGCATCGGAGGTTCATCTTCCTTAGGTTGTGCTTGAACTTCTGGAGGGCAAACAAAGTAGAATGCATTTTCGATTTGTGTGACGTATCGAGAGTCGAGAGCTGAGACGGTCTGGAAAAAAACATCACACAATATTATTAGAAAGCTGCATAATTATTTATTTTATTTACTTGATGTAACTTACTTTTTTCCTCATCATCTGTTGTAAATATATCATAGTTCGTTGGTGTGTATCTGGATTGCAGTACAAATATCTGCCACAAGTCTCCCATAAGTTACATGCCATTTCAATATGATGATGTTTAAAATCATGTAAGAGAACCTTTAGGCAATACAGTGCTTCAATTTTTGAATAGAGTCCAAACTTAACAAGTTCTCCAATAAAACGCACCACCTTTATCTGTGAACAAAACACTTTATCTTCTATCTCTTTATCCCAATCCAAGTAAAGCTTTTTTTACTATTACCCCATCATTCTTCGACTATCACCAGCTTTTACTATAAAAATGACTCCTACCTTTGATTCAATATTAATCTGATCCTTCTTCCTGACATGATATTTAAAATCTTGTTTTAACATTTGACATAATTCTATACAAACATCTGGTAAAACAGGATATAAAATTGCTGCAAATCTTGAATAAAAAGGCAATAAATCAAGTCTTGTTCTTGCCACACTGAATAGAACTCTGGTCAACTTCTTTCTATTATTTTTTGTATTCAAATTTAATACAAAATCTACCGCAGCATTATCTATGAGTTCTCTATTGATGCAATTTGGTAGTTCATTCAGGAATGATTCTAGTGCATATCTAGAACAGGAATTGTATCAAATTAAGAAAAGATTTTAACTACTTAAAAAGCTTCACAGGTGTAATTAAATGTATGTAACTTATTATTTCAAACTTACCTATTAGAAACATTAGTATTTGGGACTTCTTCTTGATCAGGAGTTTCTGGAACAGTTGGCTCTTCACTATCACTTAAATCATCTTCTTTCAGATCTTCATCTAGCATTTCCTCAGTTACAGTTTCAGTTTTATTCTTCAAAGTCTATAAAATACCTCAATTTTACTTCATTAAGTCAGAGTTGAGATTAGCAAGCATGACTTGACTAATTTAAGACTATTTGCACCATACTATCATATTAAATTCTACTTCTTGAAATATGTTTATTCAAATGATCTAATATTTATAAATATGATAATAAGCCACAAGGTCTTTTGAATTAATTAATTAAATTCTCTTTAATCACACTTATTTATACTTTTTAAAATCAATATATTTACCTCTTTAATTTGGTAATGAGGCATAAACACTTTCAGATCAGGCAATGAAGTGTAGAATGACCTGGTATCATCATCCTGCCATGGATCGGTGCCCGCTTGCATTATGTAGTCTTCATTGCCACCAATACTGACACTTCCTTGTGTTTCAGTGACCGTTAGTGACAATGTTGGAGGCTCTCCAGCTTCCCCTAATTCTTCTCCAAGAACTTCAGCAAAGTTTTGTCCTCCAGCTAGAAGCTTGTCATAGGTTGCCTAAAAATAAGATGGTTTCAGCCAGTTATTCAAAACTGAATCTTTATATATTTAATTAAATAACTGTGCCAGTAAAAAAATGTATTTCCCTTTCCAGCTGAAATGCCATCAGTCACACAGAAAAAAGACTTAAGTTTAATATTATTTAGATTTTGTAACCTGATGTTGTTCCAGCTGATCCTTCCTCTCCTGAGACAGTTCCCCTCTTGTGTGTAATGTTCTCTGATTGGCCGTATGCAAAGCTAACAGTTGGCTTCTTTCCGCTAATAAATGCTTTGTCAATGATGAAAAATAGTCCTTCAGTAATGCTCTAACTACTGTTTGTTTTTCTATTGGCAAAAATGTATTCCGAGGTATTGTTACATTGTGTTTCTGAAATTAGATTAATATAAATACCGTTAAGATAAGGCCTTTTGGAACTGCATCATGCCTATGATTGAAATAGCTATATAAACCCATACAACTAAATATAATTCAACTGCGAATATATTCATTTAAAAAAACTAGAAAAAAAGTGAATAATACTAACCTCAGCGACATCTCTTATTTTCTTAGGAATGAGCCCTGCATAATCTTCTCCACAATGTTTACAAAATGACATCAAAATTGATATGTTATTATGTTCCTCTTTATCCATATTAATGAGTACAGTTAACACATTACCCAATAATGGGAGGCCTGTTTTGTTAGCAAATATACCAACTGCGATCAATTCGGCATAAAATCTTATATCAACACGAAGTTTAGAAGAGTTTAAAATCTTATCGCCAGCTTTAAAAGCTAGTATCTTTTGCCAATTCTCGAAAAATGTTGAAGCAAACTCAGCATAAAGACGATGTAATGCTGAACATAATGTAATTGCAGCAGGAATATCAGACATTTTTAATTTTGCTTCGGCGATTGCTGCTGCTACTTCAGATATGTATTTTGTTAGATTTAAAATGCTAAAATCTTTTAAAAGCGTATCTAGTTGGCCAGCACTGAAAGCCTTTAGCTTCTTTACAAATGTAGTATTCTTTTTCAGGCCAGAATCTAACTTGGAGAAATGAGAATCTGGTGGCCGCACACAATTCAAATTCTCATTGCGAGCATCTGTTTTGCTTTTAATCCTCGCTTCTAGGTTAGAAATGTATTCAGAAAGAAGTTGTTTCTCTTTTTCTTCCTCATTTTCAGTAGGATCGCTCTTGTTATCAGTTTCCTCTTTTTGGGCTTCTTGCTCAGGAGAAGCCATCTCTGCACAAAATAACAATACAATCTCAAATATAAAAATTTACAATTTCATATATTTAAACCAAAACAAATGCGCCGTTTGACACATAACGTATTGAAAGCCAAGTTTTTTGGTAAATTTTAACCACAGACAATTAACAATTTGACAATTTTATTTATGACACAATTGTTATAATGACAACACGAAAAAAAAGTTGAAATATATTTTTATTAATTTTAAATATCTATAGTATTAACTAATTTTTGAATTATTTAATACTTATTTTTATAATTACAATTTTAAAATGTTAAAAACTATTACTAAAAAATATATAGAGCTTTCTAAATTAGTCTAATACCTATAAGTAATGCTCTAATATTTGCAATTGCTTTTCTCTTTTTTTCATATTGGTCTTAAATACAGAACGAGTGAGAAAGATACTACAAAATAACAACCGTTATAATTTGTCGTATAATAAATTACTTCAGTCATGATAAATTTACAAACGGATTGACATTATTCATTTCAATCTATTTCAACAATTCATTACGAAAATGGCTGCAAACCGTCGAAAACAGGACGATAAAAATTTAGAAATTCTACGTGAACTTATTACTATAAATGGAAATAAATATTGTTTAGATTGTAATCAAAGGGGCCCTACATATGTTAATACAACAATCGGATCGTTCGTGTGTTCAAGATGTTCAGGAATGCTGTAAGTATTGCTGTCTTGCTGCGTGTAAAATAAAATTTTAATTTATTTATTTGTTATAGGAGAGGTCTAACTCCACCTCACCGAGTCAAATCCATTTCTATGGCTACATTTACTCCTGAGGAGATAGTGTTTATTAAGAATAGAGGAAATGACTATTGTAGGCGAGTATGGCTGGGTCTATACGAAGGTGAAAGTGTGAACTTTAACGATGAACAAAGGGTTCGTGACTTCATGTTAGACAAATATGAGAAGAAACGCTATTATTTAGAGTCACAATTGATCAACGGTACAGTGTCTAATGGGAGTGGGAAGCATAAATCGCTATCGAAAGGCGGAAGTGTCGCAAATGCGGCTCCTTTGATTTCGCTTCCTACTCCTTCACAAAGGCCCTCTTCAAATATCAGTAGTCACAGTACAAGTAAAGTTGTTAATTTATTGCCATTACCAAGCCAGAGACCAGCAAAAGTAGTTAATAATGTTGCCCAACCATTTGTTAATGATAATGTGAATATTACTCCAGTACCTGAGTGAGTACACTTCTGAAACAGATGAGTTTGTAAATGTATGTCATTTATTAAATTGGCGTTGTTAGTTTTCCAGTGGATTTCTCAACTGCGGACATTTACAATTGTAGCCAGGCCAGTAATGCAGTCAACAACAATATTACAACATTATCTTTAACCACAACACCGACATTCAATGCCTTTAGTAATACTCCTAAATCTTCAGTTAGTAAGTATAAAGCATTTGAAATTATGATGTATTATTATTATTATTTATTTATTTGTTTTTTGTAGATGATCGTTATGCAGCTCTAGCCGATTTGGATTCTGCTTTTAGACAACAAAACATGAATAATATGAAGCGTATGTACTTTGTTTGTTATTTTACACTTAAATAGCAGAGTTAATGTCCTCGAAATGTTATTGAACTTTTGAGGTGTTAATGTTCATCACCTACTTTCATACTATTGTAAAAAAACATCTATGTCTACTTTAAAATTACATCTAAGATTCCAAAGATATTTTAATGTATTTTTTTTTTTAAATTTCAAGTCATTTGTGATTATTTAAACTTTTATCATTGAAATTGTATTATTATATAAATTATATTATCTGTTTTGTTTTAGCGGAGGATAGTATAGAAAATAAGAACCCATTCCAAAGTTCAACCAATGATTTGTTTGCAAACAAGAATCCCTTTGTTAATGGTAATTGGAACTTGACACCAGCGCCAGTTCCTGTTAATCCTTTTATGGTAAGTCTTCTAACATCTGTTACCAGAGCAATGAGGCTTATGTAGTTTGTTTATTCTTTGTTTCTTGTAATGATAAATAATAGAATACAATAGAAGTATAACACTATGAATAAGAAAAACTATGAATATTTATTTATTAAAGCATTATCATATACACCTAACAGTTAATTCTAGTATACCATGCGAGGAGAAGCCAATTTTATATAATACAAAACAATAAAATGTGTAAAATAATATGTCACAATATCAAAAATTATATCTACTGCTAAAAACATACAGAATATAATATAAGTAATTATTGGCCATCGATTGAAGTGAAATTTGGCTTGGCTTCAATTGCCCTACTGACCTATCCTATTAGTACTGACCTAACAATTAGTATTATCTTAACTATTTTATTACTCTGATGTTTATTATATCATAAGTAATATTCTACCTTGCATTTCCACTATACTAACGTTTCGTTATTGTTTTGTTGACAACTGAATGCACAAGTCAAGTTTAAAACACAAATAAACAAAAATTAATATTTGTTTTATTACTAACACAATTTAACATATACTATAGTCCCTGCATTAGAATGAAATCCCATGACGTAAGTATTATGACCACAAATTAATCATTTTTCTTAAAACTCGAAAAGTTCGTGATCGCCGCGAAACAATAGTGGGCCAAGTGAATATTTCAATTTTATTAATAAATTTAATAAAATTTTCATTTCTTTTTGTTTTAACTATACTCATTGTAGTGATGTCTGAGGTTATTCATCATAACATGATTTTTTATTACATTACTATATAGCAGTCATTCTCAAAGTGTGTTCCGCGGAACCCTAAGGCTAAAATACTGCAAGAAATACCTACCAAAGGGAGATTACAAGGTTACATCTAAATATTCCAACTAAATATTACGTAATATTACATTGCAATATGATTATTCATAAATACATATAAATCAGTTTTATATATATATATATATATTAAGGGTTTTTCCTTCGCCAAAAAAGTTTGAGAACCGCTGCTATATAGTATATACGCAATAGTAAGTCACATAATGTCTTATAAATTTTAAAGAAGTTTTTTTTTATTAGCAGTTTCACAAATTTATGGAAGTACTTTTCAAAGTTTCGTACACTGTAAATATTAGTAGAATTAATATCATTTATCAGTGTACATAAAAATGATAATGCAACGGAATTTACTATGAAGATAATGCCCCCTTTAATACATTGTCAAGGTTAGGGTTCTAGACTAGATATTTATCTAGAATCTAGATTATAATGTTAAATACGTTCTAAGTAGCGATTCGTGTACCAATATTGCATATGATAGGGATTAATATTTTCTCATAAAGAGTCTTGATATTATTTTGTATCATTGCTTAGAATTAATTACTCTCTTTACCTATTTGGGTCGTTTACATGCCAGCCTGGTATATCACCACACTCTAGTTGATCTGCTACCACAGAGAAATATCTGCAGGAAATAGTCGGCTATGCTATTAAAATTTATTAATAACAGTCTAATGTGCTATCATTATGTGGATATGTCGACATAGGATTATTATTATTCTTCCTTCCTAATTGATAATGATATTTGCATAAGTTCATAGTCCTCTTATCATTCCAACAATGCATGTTTTAACTATTTTTGTGACTCACATTAAAATAATATATTTAATTCTTTAAGCCTAAATGATATCATCTTCATTTGAAGTATAATGAGATAAGTATTATGTTTATAAATAGATGTTGTGTCTTTGAGTTTTCTGTAATTATGAACTTTTGATTATGGTATCGCTATTGCGTGACCTTAATTCTGGGAAATAGCCATCCTGTTATTTTATCTGTCTTGTTATAACTGACGACCTCTGTGACGCAGTTGTTAGGGCTTCAGTTTGTGGCAGACCCCGGGCTCGATTTTTGATCAAAACAAATATTGGGTCTGGATGTCATTATATGTTTGCACTGTTCTTGTCCTGATATTCAGGGGATTTAAGTTTGGGGTTTATGCCATTGCATGTGTATGTATTTAAGTTATAATAAGTATAAAGAATAAGTTATATTTCTTGTTTTCGATAGTTTCAAGTCAAAATTGACTTACTAAATTTGCAATATAAATGTCGAAATGCCCCCATGGAATAAGGCTTTATAAAATATTCATGGTTTTGTCTTTGTTTACAACGAAAGTTCATCGCATTCTATAAATAGATTTTGCTTTGTATTCTTAATAGATATCCACTCGTGAATGAGTCCTTGATCTTTGACATATAAGTAGAATGTACTTTTGAACTTGTTAAGGAAGTGACTGTTTACCAAGTGATTAGTTTATAGTTATTCTAAAGAAATAAAAGAGGAAAATTGAGGAATAAAATGTTTGTTTATTTAACATTTATTTACAATTATATGTTTGACATTTAACATTTATTGCATGATATAGAAATAGAAATACAATAATAATAATGTGTCATACACAGCCCTTTGGTTATGAAGGGCATCTGACAGTGGGTTTTTAGGTCTGATCGAAGGTTTAGACGCAAAAAAGTGCATGATTCTATCTATGTTAATAAGTAAATAATTCTGAAACCAATGTTTTTTTACTTATCATGATTATTGTTTACAGCCACCCGCCACGAACAACGGGAGTTGCGTGAGTTCGAAAAACCCATTTCTTTGATATATTTTTTTCAAATCTTGTTCAATCAATTGAAAGCGCACAGAGAACTATTTTCGTAGAAGCACTTTTTAAAAATAATTAGATCTCTTTTTAAATATTTAAATGTTACAATTGAATCAAATCTTTGTATTGAGAGAATGTGAGCGAATAATCTATTTTATTAATTTTACTTGTGTGCCCAAGTGCCTAAATCTGCCTTAATTAGTTGTTAGATATATTTAATATGCAATGTTTCACTTAATAGAATATAGGTTTGTAAATTGTCAGGTTATTAACATTTAGCATATTATTGTAGAATTATGCACAAATTACACTTAATGTATAAAGCCTGACCGGATTACACACACACGGGTACTTCTGGTAATATATTTTATTAACAACTACATGTGAAAGGGTAAATATAATGAAATTACTTAATATACTGTCCGAGACAAATTATGAACAAAGTTGAGTGTGATGCGTAATTTTTATAAAATTTTAGTAGAAATTTCTCCACTGATATTTTTAGAACTTTTCACTTGACTAGTGGTATATAAAAAAAAGTGATATTTTATATTTCTAGTAAATCGAATGCAGGATGCGTAAATAACATACAAATTGGCGATCTCTTTAAAATTTGTGGGTAGAGTCGTTTTATATTTTGAAAAAAAAATAAAAAATTCTACAATAATTAATAATCTCAGTGGGGAGGGAGTAAGTCTTTGAATATTTTGGTATTATTTTTTTACAATTGTATGAATCAAAAGAGCTTGTTAACAATAAAGTTAAGTAATATTAAATGTAAACAGTGCCTTAAAAGTGGCCTTGAGCTGCATTTTAGTCAGAAAGCGGATTGTGATGCATGACCGCCTAATATTAAGACTTGTCTGAATTAACGTAACTTGAAGGTCAGAGCGTGTGTACTTCTAGTTCAAATTAGAATAAATTGGATGAGTTTCTTTTTTTAAATTATTTACATGATTAATTTAAGAGTAATATTATATTGGAATGGTAAATCAGAGGCTGGCATTGTTATGGAGTTTAGGTTTTTTTAAATAATTTTATTTAATCGCAACGAATTGTTATTCTCGGGTTTAAGGGAGAAATTCATGAACAAATATATGAATAATTGCTTCACAAGCTTTAAATAATTTAAATGATTTTATTACCCATGACATACTTATGCCCTTTTTTTAACATAAATAATGAGATTGTAATGTATTTTCTATAATTTTTTCGTTTTTATTAACTAATCAGGTATTATTAACTGTGAATTATTAAATTTATTTTAGTATTATATTTAGTATCGATCATTGGAAGTGCATTTCCCTACCATCTGTGATTTAATGTAATACTTTTCATACTCATTGAACAATTACTAAGAAACAATGCACTTTATTATATATATTTCTTAATATTATTGTTATTTTTATTTATAAGCACTAAGATCTGTTCGTACAATTTTATTTTTAATTAAATTTAAATCACCAATAAAATTTTATTACTAATTGAACATTTTTTATTTTTACTTGACTACTGTGGGTAATAAGAATGACTTTTGAAGTTGACCATACTTGGTCTAAAATTGTTACATACGAATATATATTAGCATTGCAAACTTTATAAATAAACAGGCAATTAGCAACGGCGCTGATTGGTCCCCACAATATTTGGCAAGGAAGAGAGCATAGTGAGAGGGAGTGCTAATATTATAAAGGTTTGTAATCCTGGTTCCAGATAAACAATGGACATAGCACCCGCACGGAGTCTCGATGGATAGTGAGTGACGAGTTCTAATATCAAATAAAGAATTTGAACTGAAGTCAGTCTGCTTTTCCAGGCACAACTTATCTTTAATGTTAAACTACATTACATTCTATACTTAATATTTGAACGTTTAAAAACAGGTGTCGAAAAGTTTTCTGGTGTAACATTGGGACTAGTTGGAGTTTTCAGTGTATCAAGTGTTGAAGCTATTTTAGACACTTGCTTTAAAGGTTCAGGCATTTCTTCTTCTTCTTCTACTTCTGTAGTATGCAATCTCTTTTCAGCTATTGATTTTAATAGAATTTTTCCAGTTTCTTTCATCTGAAATAATTTTAAAACTATGTGTTTAAATTTTTATATCACGTTTTGTTAGTGTAAACTGCAACAATCAGCAAAAAACAAGGACTAATAACAAGGTAGAGTTAACTGTAACTTCCTAAAAGATTTACTATGTAAATATAGGGCTATTACACTAGCTCTGATGTGTGGAACCGATACGTTGTAACTTAAGATACAATATAAGCCACCTGTACCAAAATCTTGAATATAGTATACCTGGAAGCGGATGCAAGAAGAGTGCTCGTATTTTTTAAATCCACAAATAAGAAGCTTCTATTGTATACAATAGTATATAAACATTTAAAAAATTATCTATAACTTGAAACCTAAATATGAATACATACGCCATTTACTAAACAAAAAACACTTACTGTATCATGATCAAGACATTTATATGCATAATATGAAGCGTGATCAAGCAATCCAAATTTCAAGTAATAATATGCCAGATATTTGTGCGCTTGAGGGAGATCTTTGTTGGTTTCACTTGTGGGGTCTTGACAAGCTGCTGTATACGCAGCTGCTGCACTATTTATCATATTAACACGTTCATATAATCTACAACAAATATTTATGTAAAACACCTACACAAAAACATATTTTACTATCATGTTATATAACACTAACTTTCCCATCTTAAAGAGAGCTGTCCCTTCAATATCACCAGTACTGTGTGCTTTATAATAACATTTAATAGCATTTCCAAACTTTTCTATTTTCTCATACGCCTCTGCCAGTGCTACCAGCATTCTTGAATCATCTGGTTTGAGTTGTGCAGCCCTGGAGTAGTAATAAACGCTGTATCCATTAAAACCTAATATTTCATAAGCTTGACCTAAACCATTCCATGCTCTATAATCATTTCTGTTTACATCTGGAATTAGTACAAAAAAAATTACTACACCACATGTTGGTATTCATGGAGGAGATTGGATGACTCACATGAACGAGGATGAATGAACCAGGCTCTGGTTTATAGGTCTGAGTATTGAAACCACTCCAAATAGAGAAAGAAATACACTATTAAAAAAGTTCTTAAGTACTTGTTTCTAGCCTTTCAACATATTTACATTGTTCTAGTCCCAATAGCGATACTATAGGACACCCTAGTTCTAGAAAACTTGAGTTTGTATTCAAATGAATAAGAATATTAAATTAAATTTAAGCTACTAGATTTTTAAAAATGACCAATGAAGACTTCAATAAAAATAGATCATCTCACCAACAGCATGCCTGTAACAGTGCACAGCTGCATTTGCATTTTTTAATTCAATAAATTCATGCCCCATGAGGATCCAAGCTGACAAATATTGTGGGTCAATTGACAATCCCCTTTGAAAATACACTATTGCCTTTTGATGATCGCCTCGTAAACTGTAGTAGTTGCCTGGAAATTTAAAATGTCTTATAATTGCGATCTTTTAACTATATAGTGATCTTTTCTAAGTAACTAAAAGAGATCGATTTAAAATAATTTAAAACAACTGTAAGTAGCACACAAAAATATATATAGAAATAGTTTCACTATGACATCTGTGAAGTCAATTTGCAATTCATGTAAATATTTTTTTTTAGTTTATAATTCATATAATGTGTTTGTGTTTTGGAACAATATATATATACGGACATTCTTACCTATAACACAGCAGGTTTCAACTCTATATTTGTCAATAGCAACAGCTCTCTGTGCAAGATTTGCAAGCTCCATTAGTTTATCTTTCAAATACAGAAGATGAGAATAAACATCCCAATTGTCTAGGCGATATGGATCACTTTGGTACAGTTCTCTAAACAGTGTCAATGCGGAATCCACATCTGAAATTTGTTTAGTTAAAAATAAAGAGAACAAAATAATTTATAGGTCTTATAGCGGGCTTCTATCATGATCCATTTTAGGATCTTGAAAAAATACTTTCACATGTTTTACAGTTATGTCAGACATATGTTGTCAACACTTTTGATTTTGTAATAAGTAAGTCAGTCCCTTGGCATGTAACATAGTTCCTTACCTCTTCTATCATGATGGGCAATAGCCATTTGTGCAGAAATATAAGTGCTCTTATGAAACCCAACAGAAACTAAAGCCAAATAAGACTCCAAAGCCTGATCAGACAACTTTAACTCAATAAACGCATGTGCAGCAAAGAAATACATCATCCAATGCTTTGGTAACTGCAACGAATCCAACGCTTCTGCCTCATTTGCAAGACCTGCAAGTTCTACCCATGCAGCCCAGAGTGTGGGCACTGCAGCTACCGAAGCCTGCAGCGAAGTTACAGCTTGTGTACGTAGATCTAGTTTTTTAAGCACTACACCTTCCAGATATAATAAATAGCCATCTAAGTTGTTGCTGTTTGCCTGCAAATTTATGAGTGTGGCACTTTACTTTTTAACTCTATATAGCAATATAAGGTTGAAGTCAAAATATCTAACCTTAAAAAAAGATAAAAGGTCCAAAAGTACTTGGTTAGACTCAGGATTGTCTGGTCCGGTATCCGTCGCATTATCAAGTCTGCGCTTCTCACTGGACATGTATTGCGAATAACGAAGAAGAAATACACACTTGGGGCTTTTACAGTTCTCAAGAAAATGAGCAGCCCTATCATACTCCTGAGAATCAAAATAAGCCTTTGACATGATGTAAGCGTCACGATCTTCAGTTAATATACCATCGTCGTATACAGCCGGCGGCTCCTCATATGAAATTTTATGATCTTTCAGCGCAAAATTCAATTCAGCTAACCATTTTGCAGTCTGCGTCAGCCCTCTGTCGTTACATTCTCTTATACTTTGGATAATATCAATGCGAACTTGATTTATATCTATTTGAACATCTTTAGAATTACCAGATAACGGCTGCATTTTATGTGTAGTTATAAATATAAAAACAAAAAGCTGAGCCAATACACCTCAAACCGCCAAGAATTTTGACAATCATATGCCCGTTTAAAAATTAATATATAGATCGCTAGGTAATAGATATACTTGTCTAAGTGTGTTTGCAATAAAAAATTAAAAATAAGACTGTCAAAACATTTTACCGTATTTCCTAGGTTTCTCCTTCATTGTTTGATCAATTATTTCGAATTCTAAACTTGACTATATTTATTTAACAACGCCACATTTCGTAGTGACTTCTCCGAAGTCGGTCGTGTAGAAAAATGGCTGAACAAGTTGCAGAAACTCCTACAAATAACGTTGAAAACAATTACAGTAACCCAGCAAATGATCCAAAAAATATCCAAGAAGTAACGCAATACGTACGTATTTTGCATTTTTTATAATAATGAACATGACCATTCTATAACAGATTTGATCACAGAATATATTTAAATATTAATAGCACCTAATTAAAGGCCTACTCATTGATTGTTGCTTCTAGGTCCAGTCCCTTCTTCAAAACATGCAAGACAAGTTTCAAACAATGTCAGACCAAATAATCAACAGAATTGATGAGATGGGCAGTAGAGTGGATGAGTTGGAGAAAAGTATATCAGATTTGATGACACAGGCAGGCATTGAAAATGATAAGTAGTTAGCACAAACACATTTAAAAAAACATCTTTAAGTCACCATACACCATAAGATATTCAGTGCCTGTAATTTGATGATAAATTTAGCTATAAGAAACTATTGTTTGTTTAAAAGATCTAATAATTTTGAAATCAGAATGGAAGACAATTTTGTACTAAATAATCTTTTTTTATTCACAATTAATGGATATAATATTAATAATTATACAGAACATTTTAAATTTGGAAATCAATATAAAATTAATTTTATAAATGCTTAATAATATTTGTAACATAAAACTATTGTCTTTATTTTTCATATCAAAAAATGTACCAAAAGAGGCAATACTAATAACTAAAGATTAATTGCTCATAAAATATTACTTTATATTCACTTTATATAATATTAAATTACTTTAAGAAATCTTTGTTCTTTCATTTGCATGTCTATAGTAATAAAATTTGAGTAAAGGGTGTGTATTGATTTTATAATACCAGGTACTGGTAAGTACAAAGTTGCTTGCTGTTACTATGGATGATAATCTTGATAAACTTCCCTTAGAATGTAACCTATAGGGTAACTGGTAATAAAAAAGCATATGTTTTGTCCTATCCAATGTGAATCTTAAGAGGCTATTGACAATAACTAAACCAATTCTCTTTATTTCTCGATGAAGTTAGATTTGTTGTGAATTTAATGTATGCAATTTGATTTAATGTTGTGTTTTTATCAACCAAATGCATATTTGTGTTCTGTGTATTGTGAGAGCAATCCTTAGAATAATATGATGAATAAAACGAGATGTCCTCAAAGAAATATTTTTTATTTAACTTACAAAATTACCTATTTTGATTCTGATTCTTCAGATGATTCTGTCTCTTCTTCTTCACTTTCCTTAGAAATAGTGTTTTTTTTAAATTAAATTTATTATTCCTGTACTATGGCAATACTAAAGATAAATTTTAGCAAACTTACAGAAGAATTTACATCAGTTTTGCTTGGTGAAGTCTGGGTTAGAAGGGATCCCAATGAACCAGATCTAGCAGCAACTCCTGAAGATAGTTGCCTTTCTGGAGACTTCAACTTACGTCTGAAATTCTACCACAAATAATGTAAATTAGATGTAGCCATAAAAGTTGATGAGAAAACTGTTTTATTATTTGGCTTGATGCAGTAATAAATAAATGCAAAGAAGTAAAATTGGTGCATTTAATTATTATAAAAAGTTAATTACCCTCGGCTCCTCCTCTTCTGGAAGACCTGAATTTGATGACTAATAAAAAATATATATTAATACAAATATTGTTTACCTTCTGAGTTCTAACATTAACTGATTTTTGTTGTACCAAAATCTGCGCAAGAGTTATTTTAAAAACACTTACCTCCAAATCGGATCTATCATTTATTTCATCAACTTGTTGGTAAGCTACAGTAAGTAACTCGACGGACTTTGAGTGAAATGCCATTTCAATGGAAATAAAATCCTTTAGGAGTGTCTTCAATTGCTGCAGTTTACGCTTTTCGAAGAATTCTGTTTGTTCACTGAGAGTCTTCGCAGTGCGAGACATTTCTACAGTTGCCTTCAGCAATTCAGTTTCAGCATAGTTCTATAAGAAATTATTATTTATAAACAGATTTGATTGACTTTCCACCTGAAATTACTTAGGTCTTGCCAGCTTGTTTTATGCCTTCTCTGTTTCTATACCATTGTGCAACAAGGACAACACACCCCATTTGTATATTGTGAATTTATTTCATACTAATTTTAAAATGGTATCAGTAATAAATGTATATTTAGTGAAATTTTCTTACAATATTTTGCCGGTTAAAAGGTTGCTTCTCTCGCGCCCTATCTAAAACTTTTTTACGCGAAAGTTCCCGGTCTCTCACAGACATTGTGTGCTTCAACTCTTCTCTGGCATGTTTACAGATGGATTCATATTGCGATAATTCGCCGATCACCTACAAATAATCATATCAGCATTGACTTTAAATTGATAGTAGAATATAGTTTTCTTATTTAAACAAACTGGGAAACCTTTGCTTCTAAACGTTGAACTAAACAATTTCTATATTCCTCTATGGCAGTCAATGTAACAGACAGATTTTCAAGTCCATTGCTTAGAGATCGATTTACTGTCTCTGTGTCTCCATAATCTTTTATCACTTTGCATAGTTCATCTCCTTTATCACGTAATCTATGTATAAAATACAATTTAAATTTAGCGCCAACCTTAAGTCAAATTATTTTAATTTTTAGGTCTTGCCTTGATTTGGAATAAATATATACCTGGCGGTTTTTCTAGCATAATCCCCAAACGCTGAACACAGTTCACCAAAATATTTCTCCACATTCAAAATTCTGTCCTGAATAAACCTTGCTTGTTGTTCATATCCTGGTGAATGTGATTGGTCGCTTCTAAACATTTTAAAGTGTTAAGTAAAAGAAAAAGTAATGTAGTTTGGTCTGTAAATAAACAAATAAGCAGATGTTTTATTTACAATACGTTGTCCTTTAAGTACACAGGTTTATTCTTAATGTTTATGTTTTGAAATGTGAAACCATGGTTACATATACGAAATGTAGGCTTGGCGTCATGAGTTTTGAGAAAAATTTTAGTAAACGGAGAAGTATATTATTATATGACTATGATAATAGAATGTATCTGATAATCTTTTATTATGATTTTGCAATTGTAATTTGTGAACCTTTGTCACTTATGTAAATATTTAGTATGGCAATAATTTTATGTTATCAAACGTCAAAATAAAATAATACGAGCAGCTGTTGTTGTTTTCTTTGCTTTTGCTGGTAATATTATTTACAGTTTAAGCACTTTTCTTCATTTATTGGCAAAAATGAACGAGGAAATTGATGAGTACGACATATATCACCAAGATTTTACTACCGTGTCAGATTGGGAAGTGTTTATAGCGCGTATAGAAGAAGTTTTGAATGATTGGCATCTTACGAAATCTCATGTTATTCGTCGTTCATGTAATTTTACAAAGAAATGGATTAGCAAATCTGAGGAAATTAAGTTTCTAGGGCATCAGTTTACTATATCGTATCATACTCTTGAAGTACAAGAAGAAGATGGCACTGAACAGTCAAAACCCAAAGTCGATGAGAAGACCTTGTCCGATCGTATATTAAACGGAATATTGAGTGCAAACAAACTATTTATTGACGATTGTGATGGAAGTCCTTTTCCGGTATCCACTTGGTTCGGTTTAAATCAATATGTAATGTTAACATCACAAGCTCCTCTTTTAGAAGAGCACCATATAAGAATGGTGCGCAGTTCCATAAATATTGCTTTTGCCAATGTAGATTGTGGTGTACCTTTCTTTCTGAAAATTAGAGAACAATGGCAGCAATGTTTTCTTGGTGTATTTGAAGACAAAGAATTAAGCACATACTTTGACACAATACATTTAAAGAGAATACCAAATCAATGTGTCCATTTAAATGGTTTAACAAGTCTTTTTAAAGGGAAAATTGCCTCCCCTGTCCCTCTTGCACCAGTACAGATTTCTGCAAAATTTTGTTATGAACTTAAAGACATTGATGCATTTGCTTGGAAAGGAATGTTTATATATGATGATATATTTTCCGAAGTCAATGGGAAGATGTGTATTGAGTTACCATTTGGTGCTGATCAAAATCCACTTATAAGTGCAATGTTAAATATTACATGGCCTAAATTTGTTGAAAATGCTGTCGTGGACTCCTCAACATATTCTGATTTTGATCCAATAATGGCACCACAATGGTCAGTCAATTTAAAAATGAGGGATGACTTTGCCTGTTTATTATCAGATAATTTAAATAGATTATTAGATCTATTTGTTTGTGAGGACCTTCTTATGGATACATTAGGCTTAAGTAGAAGTTTAGGATTGGTTAATCCTCTACATAAGATAACTGAAGCCCCTATAACAATATCAAAGTTGGTGAAGGCTGCGATTGGCTCATCAACAAAAGAAACTGAGTTCAAGGGGCCTATCGCTGATGACACTTTAATGCCAATCTTATATTATATTTTCCCTGATGCTGTGGAGGATGATATGTACAAATATCCTGAGAATCTAGGAATAGAAATGAAGCAGGTTAGAACTAGTACTACTTATTTATTATATAATTTTGATTACCTATAAAAGCTTTGAATGCTAAAATTAAATTATTATGGTTTATTAAAATCTTAATTTCAGGGTGAAAATACAGATCCTAAGCTATGTAGCTTTATAAAGAGTAGTCCTGAAGGTTGTTTAGTTTGGAGATTATCTATCGCTGCTCTACGTCTTCATGATATTGGAGGTCTACCATATTTAGCACATCTGTGGTACGAATTCACACAAGAGTTGCAGTATAGGTGGGAAAGGCACATTCTTATACCTGGGTAAGTTATTTTTGAGGATACTGAGGATTGATGTTATTGTGAACATATGTGAGAGCAGGCAATTAATTCAAAATCAGAAAAGTTCATTTTCCCTCCATAATTCTATTCTAGAAGTTATAGTAATGAATGGGTTCCTTATTGAAAATAATTGGAAAATAAAAACTGAAGACTAGACTTCAAATAAAACAATAATAATAATAAATAAGTTGTATTTATTATCCAATATATTTTTAGCTAATAAAAAATATTATGTACAATGTTACTTACAATAGTCAGTTACTGACTTCACTCTTACCAAATAGCACCATTTGGATTCAATTCCTCAGCACCATTGAATATATTAACATAAATATCTACTATAATAACTATATATACAGCCTCAAATAATTTATAATATTTTATTATATCTAAGTAATCTATTATCGTATATGAAAATATTTATTCAATGGTAAAGTGTTTTCAATATAAAAACTGTTGAGAATTATTTTAGACTTAATAATTTTACATGTACAATATTAATTGAAGGAATGGGTGACTAGTTCAAGGTACAAGTGATAAAATAATGATAATTGCAATATTATGTGATATCTTCTAAGTTCATTTACATTAGGCAAGGGAATATACTGGAATTATATCTACTCATTTTGCATCATTTAAAAAATATAATACATTTCCCTCACAGTAAAATTTATTTGGTAATTTTTACTTGGATAAACTTATATTTTTAACTGTACCTAATGTAACACACGACTATTGCACACACCAGTGACCGGTATCACGTGGTGGAATCGCCGGCGTTGTCATGCTCTCTAGGCGGTGGGTTGTCAGGCACACACCACCAGGTGAACAGCGCGGCGGGCGGCGGCAGTTGCTCTTTCCGCGCCGCTCCGCAACGTCCGCGCTATAACGGCACCAGCCCACCACGGGCTGTCGCGTTACGCGCCATGTAGATGTCCATGTCGTGGTCGGTCCAGTTGTCAGAGGTATCGCAGTAACCCATTCCTAACGAGCCTACACTGTAGCGGCTCGCTGGACGAGATCGCGAGCGTGGTCTACGTCTAGAACCCGACGTGTTGCCCGCGGCTCCACCGGCAACTCCGCTCAATGACAAGCGAGATGCGCGTTCTGAAGCAGCCCCTAGAGATTGCCGAGATTGTCGTAGATCTGCAAATAGAAGTAAGAACATATAAATATGTTATGAGTGACTTAATAAGTATATAAAATTATGATTTATACCTGATCGAGATCCGAGAAGACTGCTTGGATATCCCGGTGCACCATATCGTCCAGAATGTGAAAAGCTATGTTGTGATTGCCCATCAGCTAAGGAACGTGTTCGTCCAGGGCGACCTGGCATTGGATCAGGTGGGGCCGGCTCTGTGTAAGTACGGGCTCTTGGAATAGATCTAGCACTATATGCTGACACCTGATCCCATTCGCGTTGTTTGCCAAAAGCTCCTAAAGTAGCTAATGAGGATAATGGCCCTCCTGGGCTTGGTGTTCCTGCGATTCCTCCACAACAAGCAGTCGGCATTTTTTCTGGTGCTTGAGTATGTAGTCTATGTACGGTCCTAGATCGTCTCCTCGAGGCAGCCGCAAATATCAATACCGCAACTACGATAGTACCACAAATAGCGGCACTAGCGGCTATTGTAATTTTATCCATGTTAGATGCAGCGGCGGAGACAGTACGCACTTCGCGACATTGTGAGTACGGGACCGTCTCTGGACTTACGTGTACTTCTTCAAGGGAGATCACGCAAACAACCATACATTCCTGAAAAGTAGTTTTATGTTGTAGAATGTGAATAAGTAAGTGTAGTATTACACACTATAAACAATATTTCAATTAAAACAATGTACCTGTGAAGGGACATTCTTGATTTTAAATTCTCTTTCGCTGGCTTCCAGTGGTGGACCCTGTTTAAAACTTTTATCTCCAAATAATCTATAGACCACTCTAAATCCAAGAATATTAGCTACATCAGAATCCCATTGAATAATTACGGAATTATCTTGTCTGTAGGCATTTTTCACTATAACTTCATTAGAATCGTCTACTTTCTGTTTCTGTTGTGGAAAATTCATAACTAATGGCGGACGTTGATGTGGAGCATGTCGCCACGTGGGCGCTGCTGGTCGTACAGATGGTATACGTCCTTGACGTACTGTGGTGGTAGGCGAAGGTGTTGTGGTTGGTGGTTTAGTAGTCTCTGTAGTTGTTATTTGTGTCGTTGTAGAGGGAGTTGTGGTTGTTGCACTTTCAGTCGTCGATGATACACTCACTTTCCATTCATTTGTTTCTTTTTTCGGTTTAATAGGTTCTACTGGTATAATCTTAGGTTCTTTTTCGCAGATTAATTCGTTCGGCTCAAAGCTATAAAAACCACGTTCTCTAAACTGTGGCGGATTGCCACAAAATTGTGGATTCCTTTCTCTCGATGTCACTTGTAGTTCACCATTGCGAATCCATTCAATTATCCATTTTAATTTGCAGTCGCAGTTTAAAAATCTACCTCCAAGGCTAAGTCCACGAAGGGTGTGATTTAAATGGGCCAATGCTTCTTCTGATACTGTAGGCAATGGGTTTCCATCTAAAGCTAATAAGGTTATTGAGGGATTGTTTAAAAATGCATTATTTGGTAGCTTATTTAATAAATTAAATCCAATATCTAGAACCCTCAATTCACTTAGTGTGGCGATTGCATCAGTAGGAAATTCTGGGAGCAAGTTATTTAGCAAACTTAATGAGCTTAATGTATTCTTGATTCCAACAAATGCATGTATTCCTAAATTGTGTATTAAATTTCTTTCTAAATTTAATGCCGTCAACGACTCGAGGCCTTCGAATGTTTTACCACCATCTGGACCAGGTAGATCACGAATACTGTTTTGGGATAGATCCAAAAATGCTAAACTGCGCAACCCTCTTATACATTCTGGAACAGTTTTTTGTTTTGTGCCTTTGAGGTTTAGGTTTTTCAAAGAGTTTTCCAACCCAGTCAACGCATGAGATGCAAGTGTAATGTTATTATCCGACAGTTTTAATGTTGTTAGTTTACGTAAAGTAATAAATGAGTGATTAGTTATTTGTGAAATCTTGTTCTTGGATAAATCTAGAAGTGACAAACTGGTTAATATTTTAAGCGCTTTCACTGGAACTTCGGTTAATTCATTATCTTGTAAGTTCAAGTTTTTCATATAAAGGCCTTGACCTCTAAACGCGTCGTCGGCGATTTTCTTTATCTTACATCCGGATATTTGAACATTATGTATTTTAAGGTTACTGAATATGTCGTTCGTGAGTAATGGAATTGTAGAATTATTTATATATAATAAATCTATTGGAATGTCACGTGCGCTGGAGTCTAGTGCACTTATCAGGGCAGGAAAGTCAACCTGTAAATATAACAATTATTACTATTTACCAGAAACTTTCAATAAAATATATTTTTGTGACTTATTGAATTACCTGGTCACATTGTACGGAAAGGTCTCGTGCCAGGTTAAGTGCACAAACGCAGGCAGCGTGCAAAGATGACGGGCCTTCCCATGGGCATTGCGTTTTTACACTGCCGAGCGTCGAAAGAATCATAATCATCGCGGACCAAGGTCGCATGCGGGCGCGTGCACGGGATATCTGTAAAGACAAATCTATAATTTTAATTAACAAGCACTAAAGGTTAGGTAACTTTATACATTACTCGTGTATGTCAGAAAGGCAAAGAAACAGCTTTCTGTCTCACCTTTCTTTACTTTTGTTTACATTGTAGTAATAAAGATACAATGCGATAAGTTTTACACGGACGTTGGTCGTAATTCCGTTATGTCTACTTATAGGCTAATAGTGAAAAGTTTCTAATTCTTTAAGTTATTTTATCCGATGATATGATCTGGATGGATAACACGCTTGGTTTTTTAAGCTTTAATTTGGTAATGGTAATATTGTATGGTTCTATATCGATATATTGTTTGCTTTGTGACATTTTTATATGTTTAAATACAAAGACAATTGGAACGTTGTGTTCTAAAATCAAATAATAATTTATAATTATATTATTAATATTTGACACGTGTAATGAGATTATTTAATTATAAAGAGATGGAATTTATGATCGGTGACATTTTCGCGGCAAAAGCGTGACTTTCCACTCTGTAACCTGCACGCAACCGCACATTTAATTTGACGTAAATGTTAAAGTAGAGCAATCCTATAATCAAATGCATTCCTTGTATTTATTATAACATATTGTTACTCAGTAGTGTTTTTAACAAAATTCTAAATAAATTGTACAGCTTTCTTTCTATTTTTAAATACTATCTTTGTCTTAATTAAAATTACAATGTTATGCGTATTCTTTATTTTATTTCCTTGGTAACGTGCGCCGTAATAAATAAACGAAAGAACGCACGTATGAATAAACACGAAACAAACATTTGCCAATGTCCAAAAATAATTGATGGACGGTTCAAACATACAGATCATGTTACTGTCTTATAATATATATTTTAATAAATCTTTTGGTTCTTTTTTTATGTTTATTTATTTTTGGCGGGTAAAGCGGATCACAGCTGAAATAAAAAATAGAGATGTGGACTACATTTAGTGGAGCCGAGTTGTGATCCAAAACTATGCACATATTGCGTCTCTTTATATGAAAAACAAAAATAATAACAACAATAAACAAAATTTAAAAAGAATTACAAGCTGCAAGTGTCAAAATAAATATTTTTATTACAATTCATTCTGTGACCATACAAAACGCTCAAGCAGAGGCGGCTCGTCCTAAAGAGCGCTGGTGCAGTGCACTCCCACGAAAATTACAGAACTTATATTACAGCGGCGTAGATATAGATAATATAATATACTATTGTATAGGCATAGTAGAATAGAATGAATGTAATGTAAGGATAGTATGTATTATAAAGAAATATAGATTACTTCTGTAATTTTCGTGGGAGTGCACTGCACCGGCGCTCTTTAGGACGAGCCACCTCTGCACTCAAGTTTAGCTTCAGTAAAGTGAATCTACTAAGACAAAAGCACGTGTTTATCTTTTTGAATTATTTATCCTGACATGTGTTAAGTGAGAAAAAAACAGGAAGTAATTATTAGTTTTAAATTAAATACATATGTAGTCATGAATCGTGACTAATATCATTTCAATTCACAATCATAATGTTTTCAACTTTCGCGTCATCTTGTACCACTATCCCATTTACATGTTAAGATCTTTAACGGTATTAAAACTTGTTAATACTCTGTCCTCACACGTCACTTTCACTTTATAATTCGATAAAATTTATTAACTTTCAATAATGACTGTATATATTTTAAAAATCGTGGCTCTTTGGTTTAACTGGTATTATTCTCATAGTTAACTAATTTGATTTATATTATATAATAACTTGATTTAAATTCATAACAATTACCGTATGGTTTGCGATTCGCACATGGCGTCTAGGCTTCGGAAACGCTCGTAACAATTGGTTCAATGTGCACACTGCACATATAGTAGTAGTGCGTGACATAACGTGACCTCATCTATTGTTATGTGTGTGCATATTATATGTTATTATTATAGAAGAAGTTGTACGATTAATCATAATAATAATAATAAATGTTTTATTGCTTTAAAATAATAATGCTAATACAATTTAATACAGTAATACCCCGTTATGCGCGGTTTCACTATAACGCGAAATTCAAATTTATTATTAAATTATGCGAAAGAGTGCGTATAAACATAATGTAGTCATCAACTTATCTATGTTCGCGGGAATTTCAGATAACGCGATTTTCCCGGAACGTATCCCTCGCGTAAAGCGGGGCATTACTGTACATAAGAAAAAAATTTAGAGCAATTGGCGACCTTATCATTAAAAGTAATTTCTTTCAGATAACCAATTGTCATGGGAGAAACAATTTTAGTATCGGGTAGTAGTAAAATTAGTAGTAATAAGTAAAATACATAAATATAAATAAACTAAATATATAATGTGTATACACATATATACATTTAAATATACAAATATTATTCAAAAGAGAGGTATAAGAGAGGTACGATTGTGATATTCTAACTTTAAGTTTTTTCGTTTATTATTATTTAAGTCGCATCGTTTGATACCTATACCGTGTGTGTGTTTATTTAAGATTAAATAGCTTAGTCGCACAGTCAAATTGTCGTGGAACACTGAACATTAATTTAAATTATAATTTTGTAAAATTCGCGAACGCCCGTGCTTAAGTAATAATTTGGATGCGCGGTCGCGAGCGTGTTCCATGATCCGTAAGCTAATTTACATCTCTTGTTAAATCTTATAATGGCGGGAGAAATTATTACATCTATTGTCTTCAGTATAAGATATAAACGTAGATTTAGATTTTAAATTGATTCAAAGATTATGCCAATTGCGTTTAGTTACTAGCCGGTCTAAATTCTACATAGGTTGTTAAATATAGGATACTAGAGGCCCGTCCCGGCTTCGCATGGGTGGACTTTTATTCTTTAAATATTTAGAATTTTAGAAAAAGCGATGAAAGATATTTTATTTGCATGTTTTGGCAACCTTGGGTTAAATTATTGTAGTTTTAGTAAGGATCCTTATTTTTTTCCTGCAATTTATATAGCCTATATTGATCAGTGATAATGTAGCATTCAAATGGTGAAAGAAATTTTGAAATCCGTCCAGTACTTTTTAAGCCAATTCGTTACAAACATACACACATACAAAAATACAAATCTTTCCTCTTTACAATATTAATATAGATTTGCTTCATTCTACAAAAAACAATTGAATGTCCGAAACAATATTATTCAGTTTTTCTATAGATTATATCAGCTTGAAAACGCCTAAATAAAAAATAATTTGATAAGTGAATTAGGTACATCAAATTACTACTTCACAGTATATTAAATCTAAAGTGTCGTTTGTAAATCAGCGGAATAACTTTCATCTGGTGAAAGTATCAATTTAATACTTAGCACTTATTGTTTTATATTGGTTATTAGGAAGGTTCGTTGCGGCTCGTTGAATCTACTCTAGTGCCTAATTAAGGTTGCGGGAGAAACAATGGATTATTTTGTTTGATAATAATTTCTTCGTGACTTCACTTGTTGTGTTTCGAATTGGGATAATTTGATACATCTACTATTCATAATACTAAAATGGTGATAATTTAACGCTTTTTGTTCTATCCTCACGTAAAGTATATTTTAAAAATAGCACTGTCAATACGTAGTTATTTTATTTATGTCTCGAAAATAACGACCGAGTGCACAAAACTATTTCATTTATTGCTAAAATTACGTTTTTTATTACTTTACTATAGTATAAAACTCATACTTAGAACTCTTTACGATTGTGTGAAATAAAATGATTATTCCTAAATGGCAGGCAATCTAAATTCGTTATACTGGTTTTTAATATCCACAGACTCGTTAAAAATTCTACTCTTTTCTCAAGCTGACAGATCGATTAAACTTACGCAATTTTAGGGAATTATTTCCAAGAGAAACGTTCCAAGTGGAGGGACGAATTTATTTGAATTATTTCTAGCCTTGGTCCTTTACCTGTCACGACAGAATCTTTTTAATTTAAACTGAAGAATTTCTTTAAATGTTTCTAAAATTGCTCGCGTATTTTGCCTTTTATGTTCATTATCCAGTTAATGCTAAAATCGGATGAGTTTTTCTACTATTACTATATTTAGTTCAGCGTATTCATTGAGTCCACTTTACTTTCATTGACATAATTTTATTATAAGGAAATTATTTTTTAATAAGGCGTTACAATGTAAACTACGTAAACAAATGTGGATTTTAGTATGAAGTGGCAAGTTTCCTACAGTCACCACTAGATGGAGCCACCGTAGAATAAGAACGTCGAGCCGTTTGGCCGCGGCAACGATAAGCATTGAATGCTAACAGTAGTCTCGGCGATCTTTCCAAAGGTTAATGGGAAATGATGATCGGTGTTTACACGTGTCTACGTGATGTCCGCCACCGAAAGTTACGCTTTTGGCGGGCTAAAATTTTTCTGATCCCTATTTTTTGGAAGATCTCTATTCTAACAATTGCTTTGATTTAATTATGGTTAAAATTTTGCGGTGCCAATACTGTAATTTATTTTTAAAAATTTGTTACGTTTATATTTGTAAAGTTCATTCAACCCAAGAGAAGATGGCTGAACATTTTATAATAATATTGATCAAATTTGAATTCCGAATTCAACACACATATTATTGCAGTAAACACTTTTAATACTTGGATCTAGCATTAAACTTAGGATAGGTTATTCCGTGGATCCATGAATTATGCAAGTCTATTTCGTTGCGTGGTTTATACGTGACTTACGGAGGATTCATTCCATATTATGTCGAACACGACGAACGCTCCTAAACATACATTGTGTATTCTGTATACGTCTTGGGATAATTCGAGATGCCGTTTCCTATATGTCTAGTATATTTAAAAACGTTTAGTAATATCATTCAATATAATTATGTATTTATTAAATTAATGTGCAATGAGTAGGTGTTCATATGTCTAGTGTTTTTGGCGTTTTCTATAGATTTTTTTTTGTAAATTTATCCCAAGGTTTTCAAGAGATCTAAGTTCCATTAAAGTTTCACGTCTGCCCTCGTTCCGAGGTACAGTAGAAGCAGCTACGGTTTCAGAATAGACAGTGCAAAACTTTGACAGGACGTTTGAGAAACATCGCATTATTGATTCAATCGAATCTGTCATGTTCATGTTAAAGCCATCGAAAATTCATTTATTGTAAGACTTTAATTATCTTTAACCAGTATCTTATTTTGGGTTGAACAAAAGCGAATGATGGATTGTTAGGGAAGGGTCAAAGATTTATTATTGCTTCGAAACTTACAAATAACATCGATTCTATTTTCGAATCTTTCCAGGAATAACTTATAGAACTGGCTTTGAGATTTCAAGCCGATTTTTTAAAAGTCATTTTATATTATTGTTTCAAAAGTTTGTGGGCGAAGTTTCTAAAATAAACGATACACTTTTTAATCCCGACGTTTCACAATGTTTCGTGAAATTTAATTATCATGTCTTATCGGATTTTATATTCAAGCTAATTGGAATTTAATTGATCCAACCGACGATTTGGTTAAAGAAATCACTATGTTAGGTTAATGTTAAGGTATTAATTGCGCCAGGAAATCAGTAATTTTAAAATAAATGTCTGCAATATCTTACGACATTATGTTAATCCGTTTGAATTATTTTTGGTAACACATAATTTTAAAATAGTAAATCAATTTAAGCTGACGAAGCTAATTTGTATAAAGGTAGGGGAAAGTTTCTTGACAACACGACATCGATAAGTCATAGTTTTTGTTTCCCCTTTCTCTTTTGACTCATTCCACGTTTATTGCTGCAGAATCACCAAAAGACCAATGTGTGACATTGTTTATATTTGATTTTTCCTCGTTTTCCATCACGTTTCACTTTTATGTACAGGGTGGTTTGTTAAATAACTCATATATTTATTAATAGTTTTATTAAGGACTGCATTTTGAATTAAAAAATATAAACAAATTTTAAAAAACTTATTTCTATTCTCAAAGGCTATGGGTAGATTCGTGTGAATTTCGTTACATACAATAGGCGTATACAATGCGCAAGAGTACTGAATGTTGATATATAGGCAGTGTTAAAAATAAATTGCATTCAATTGTTACTGTCATTATACACTCTGATGTAGACACGACATGATGATGAAGATGATGAGGAAACCATAAGTAAATTCAATGGAATATTGCCAATTTAGATGTTGTTTTCATTTAGATAGTATGACATACGTATACTATTGAATAATAATAATGTTAATGTTCGATTATTCTAATCCGACGTTTCGAATGCTTTGCAGCTTCGAGTGAATAAATAATAGAATTTAATCGTATATGATAATAAATCGATGTAACGTGAAATAATATAATATGTTACTATTATACGAACGAAATTAACCATGAGGTGAGTACCGTTTGATGCTGTGTTGGTCAGTTTGTGTGGCATTACGGTCTCATGTAGTTGGTTTTGTGGGTTTCGGGAGAAACGCTAACTGTTATGAATTTTAAATGTAGTGATTATTTGTAACTAGGAAATTGCAGTGGAAGAGAACGCGAACTCAATTCAAAGTATCATCAATACCGCCGTTTGAAACTAATATGTCGTATCTAGAAAATACAATGTTTTTTTTTTATTGATATTTTAATAAATGCTTCGAATGTTTGAATTAATTTGAAAATATAAAGTAATGATACAAAGCATGGAAGAGAAATCGAATAAGCGCTGTATCTTAAGTTTTATATGTTACTGACATATAATATGCTTATAACAGTATATCACAATACTCCATTTGATGTTAAACGAACTGGTATAACCTCAATTGAATAATTTGTAATCCTATAATTTAATTTTGACATTTGAATTACTGTATTTTTTATTTGATTTGATTGTTATTTTGATTTAATTAATGAATGATTGTATTTTTGTTTCTTTTTTGCTTTAATTGTAAATAGTTTTGCAATGTAAGTGCATGCTGTATCCACTATGCATAGGGCCTACAATCTGATTGTTATAATGCTTAGTACGATGTTAATTCCAAGTCTAATTGTAGAGCCCTGTTTGTGGACCCAATACATAAATAAATAAATAAAGATTAAAATCAAACCAAAAAAGAACGTGTTACAGAAACCGCATAAAGTCTTCTTATTTAATTAAATCATGTTCTAAGTTCGCAATAATCTCAGTCATCACTAGCAATATAAATTAAAAAATGGATTTTATTATTTATCCTAATTATCAAATAACCAACTTAAATTAAAAGAATAACGATAATATCTTTTAAGTTATTTTAATATTGATAACTATTTGATGTGAATGTTAGTCGAAAGTTTAATTAAAACCTTCATAAACTAATAGGAGAAGTTAGATTTGGCGTTACAGATAACGTATTGTACTTGAGGGAAATGTTTGTATAGGACCGCGTTGACTCGTCCTCTTTGCTTACAGTTGCTTTGACTTAGTGTGATTAAATGTAGTCACATGCTTCCCCTGTGATTTATTTATTTAACTACGGGTATATAAGGTTTCTTTCTATCGTATATTACATTTGAAAATATGAAACAATGTTCTAACTATAGATATATACCTGAAACAAATACATATATATATGTATAATACATATATTGGAAAATCAAACACGGAAGCTCCACATAGCACTGACTGTTCTAATATAAACATTCTGGAGATACTTCAATAAACAAATAACTTTATGTTTATTTTTTTTATATCGCATTGCATCCAATTTTATACCGTTGAATAAAATTCCAATAGTTTCAATGAAAATTCTCGTATTGCGGTTGAAATTGCATACATTGTTTTCCTTTGAACGTTTCTATTTGTGTGCATAAGCGAGAAATTTCAAGCTTGTAGTTTTCAGAGTAATTCGCAGTCTGGCTCTCTATTTTCGCAACGATCGTGCAGTAAACCAACATTGTTCATCATCAAATACTGGTAGACGCTACGTGTGGCGATTCGCTATTCTCTTCGCTGTTTGTACAGATACTGTGGCTGTATGTAAATCCTATGTTTAAAACAAACATTCATGATTTTGTCGTATTTGTTTTAATTTGATTTAGAATTACCGACTGAGAAATGACGTCACTATCCGTTTAGACCGCGATAGACATTTGTTTTTCATTCATAATAAATACGTTGTGTTCAGTCGATGTTGGATCAGTGTGAGCTTTCTCTGCGTTGTCAATTGTTTCCGTCTTAATGGCCGCCTCATTAGAACCATGTCACAGTTTTCATTTCGCTTGTTCTCATTGCAGCTTTAGAATTAGTTTTATGTTTGTTCTCTTTACGGGTTATTTACTACCTAATAGGTACGTAAACAATTAGTGTAGTTGATGAAGTTGGAATGTTTAATTGAAAATTCTTTTTTTATAAAAATACAGAATAGTTGTGTAATAGAGGTAATCAATCAAATGATAGTATTTGCAAGCTGTTAAATAGTTACATAAAAAACTCGTACTCGACGTATAGAAGTGTCATCTTTATGGGTTATTTACACTATCATTTGACAGAAGCATGCGCAACGAATTGATTCAGAGTTAAACGTACTGTTATTTACATGAGTGCTACCTTGAGCAGGGCTATTACAGTTACATAGCGCTAATATGAATGCGCTGTTTAAATATAATACCATTACAACGGACTAATATGAAAAGGGGAGTTACTACGTTGTCAGACCTACTGCATTCAACATATAAATGTATTTCATCCGGAATATACAGTACGGTGAGTTAGGATTTATCTGTTGTTTTCTTATTGGATTATTGTTTGAACTATCGACAGTCAATTTATAGTGCACAACTATTAAAAATGTCAGATAAACATGTCGACTCTATGGTCACATGTCCATACTAAGAGAATCATTATAGGTTGTTATAATGCGGTTTATTCACGGTTTAAAGTAACCGTAACGCGGTTAGAAAGCGCAACTCCCTACGATTAGACGTTTAGCTATCGGTCCACTGGGCACTGTAATAAATATAACACAGGCTGGCCTAGGTTAACTTAATTTCAAAGCATGTGCCTCGTGATCGGCTGTTTTAACTAGTTTTGTTTTGATTGTATGTTATTACTCAGTCGTGCGTGTTTTGTTCATTTAAATATATATCCATATATTGTAATGGGATTAAATGTATGTAATGTAAATAAAGCAATTTTAAAATAAATATGATTATACATAAACCATATTAAAAAAACCAAGACAACATTTAATGTTATTTCCGATACAAATAATAATGTATATAACAATTGATCGTTTGAATACATAGTTATCGCCGTCATTGAGTTCATTAATCTATTGTGATTTCTCGTGAGACAATCCAAGTGTAATACTATAGTGTCATATAGTGTATAAATTAAGAATAAAATTATATGTTGCAAATAAAAAGTAACAATGATTGTTCTACAGTAACTGTTAGTAAACATATTGGGTTGTAAGCAAATTTGATAATGTTATTTAAGTATTGTCGGGAAATAACTTTCAGGAAACTGCATTAGGACCGCACCTTAATCCGTTTCGTAACATCCAACGGAATCATTGTTATTTGATTAGGTGAAACGAGATAATTGAGTAGAGATATTTTCAACGTAACATAAGTTTCGGCATGATACAATGCCAAAAGCACGTGGGTTTTTGATAAATATGTATCTTTATTATTTATTGACTGCTAAATGATTAGAAAATTACACTATATTTCAATGACACAAAATGGCTCAAAAAACTATCTGACAATGTTATCGTTCCAAAATCGAGATTGTGTTTAAATTTATGTCGCGATTAAACAATGAACGCTCTTAATATATGTGTGTATCTTAAAAAAATACTTCCCCATTCATAAATCTATAGCTTGACTAATAAATAGAGCTTTGTTCATTAAAATTGCAACGAGTTTTGTACGCGAATCTTGGAAGCAAAAAGTAGAAATAAATAATTTTATCGTTGCTTTCATATTACTATGCGCGCGTAGAAACAGTTTGATTGCACGCGGTAGTGTGTAAAAAATTTACGCGTGGCGTCTTCGGCCGCGATGACTTGTGGCGCGAAACCGGCTCGTCTCGTTGGCTACTCTATCCTGTGATATCTTTACTTTACTACTCTTTGTAAACGAAACCGGACTATATTTTACGATTAACCATTTAGATATCAACTTTTTCACACAACTCTTTGTAGAAACATTTTTCACACAGGCATTATTATTTTTTAAACTTTATTGACTTCAAATACAACAATGTATGGTAAGGTAAAACTTGTCCTAAAAAGTTAGCAATCTTTAGTAACACTTAAAGGGTGCATTACACGTAATACCCTCTGATAGTTCAAGCAATCCATCTTCATATATCGAGGGCAACGTGACTTAGATGCATCAAGAGTGCAATAAACTACGATATAGACTTTCAACAAGAACACATAGATTATAGTCCATTAGTTTTTCTGTAATATAAATACCAACATTGCTAACAAAGTGAATAATTAATTGTGTGAATATACACAGTGAGTATAATTTTTGGATATTTGTTAGTCATTGGATAGTCATTCCAATTTTAAACACAATAGTAACAGAAAACAGTAAATCTGTAATAAAAGAATTATTTCTTTATATTTCTTAATAAGAACTGCATAAATGGGTTATTTAAGCCGGGAATGGAAGCGATTTAAACTATTTGCAATTGTTATTTTAATATTTAAACGACAATTAATAAAACATTCAAAAGTTTTATATTTCATTTATTTTAGTAAGAACATAGATATTACGTATTCCATAAAGGTTACAAATACATTCGTTTCTGAGAAAAAAAAACTTTATGTCATCTAAAACCAGGATATTTCTTTTATTGTGGCGATAATGACTCCGCGTGACTTAAGTGCCATCGAGCATGAAGGTATGATGTGAGATGAATAAATTAGAAATATTTACAATACAAGAAATTGCTGAGACATGTTTAAATTTTTAATAAATATGCGTGTATCTAAAAAGATATTTATATTGTATAAGATTCGACCCGATGAGTCGAGATGCGTTCAGAAATCCGTGACGATGACAACTTCTGAAACCTTTATAAAATTTTATTTTAAATCGTTATTTTGACATAACAGCATAGCAATAGTTTACCAGCAAAATACAGATACGTCCCATCTCTCTAGATACTTATTCTCCATATTTTTAATGTTAAATACACTATAATACCAGCCAATTTTTAAAAGTTGGAACTGTATCGAAAAAAAAAATTATAGCGTGCGTAAAAGTAGTATGACGTTTAGTAGAACTAAATAAAAGTATATATGCAGACTTAAATTTTAGTAAAACACGTGTATGATGAAAACCAAACAACGGTCATTGTACGTAAAAGTGAAAACATAATAATTGCAGAAACGAGAAGATAATAGGCACAAGTTAGTGATAGATTGCGTGTTACATTGTCCTAATAAACATTGGTATTGTATTCATAAACTATTATTCAGTCTGCGTATTGTTATTATAAATCATGTGGTTGGTGACAGACCGTGATGGAGATGGGTTGATGTAATAACTCAATTGTTTTCTCTAAATGTTGTGTGTAAAGATCTTTTTTCGTCTAGTTGAATTGAATGAAGAAATTACAGTATAAATTTAATTATATGTGCTGAAAAACAAATGATATTTTTTATTTAAGAATGTAATTTTAATACTTCTATAGTGTTTAGATAAGCGCTAAGTTTAAATTAAGAATTATTCGAGGATGATTGAAATATTTTCAAAAGTTCGGATTACAATAATAAAAATAAAAATGTTATGAAGCTTGTTAAGTTAGTGTAATAATGAATGCTGTATTAATTATAAGTAAAAGTAGAAGGAATTGTACGTTTATGTTCGTGTCACAAAATTTTCTCGCACATTACAAGGTAGAAACTGTTCGCCTGTCGTCGTTAACCTAGAATGGAAAACATGTTTCCAGAACATAGTATTCAGGTGTGAGTATACGAAATGACGAATATCAGTTGAGACAATACGCGTGACGTGACAATGACTGTTCCCACGGCGCGCATGCGTCGGCCAGCCTGGGTAATCAGCGGCACTGTTACTTGGCCCATTGTTTCGAGTTCGTCGGCTAGGCTTTTTGCTCATTTGACAATCTAACATGCTGGAAATTTGCACAAAAACGGGGACTTCATTGACGACGTAATAATGAATGACCGAGATCATTGCCGCCTGTAAAGATTGATTAAAGGCAGCTAAGTAACAAAGGAGCTACGATGAGTTAATTGACGTCGCCGTAAATATGCTTATTGAAAGACGTCAGATCATAATTTATTTTATAAATACGCTCAAAATAACGTACTTCCGAGTAAAAACCGCCGACGACGGTAGTCGACAATTTACGAGGTCATTGCGGCGCGGCGCCTACCCCCAGATCGTACTCACGGGGGTGCTTCGTGTACGTAGCCCATATCACAACCTATAAATAGAAGAGCTTTCATCCCTAAACTTATTTCCAAATTTATATTATGCAATATATTTCGCTTTTCATATTAATGACCCAATACCTTTTTATTCCCTTTTTTGCAGTAAATAACTTAATAGGTTTTAGACATTTATTTTCTAATCTAACCTGATAATTTTAAATATTATTTAACTGTATTAAAGTATACAAAATTAGTTCAAACTTGAATAGTTGATTCTAAATAGAGATGCAAATTACAACCCACTCAGGCTTTCAAAAGGTAACACGAGCAATCCTAATTACTTCACGAGAGAACTTTACGTTAAAATACATTAAAGCTCTAAGCTGGGACAATACTTTCTCGCTTATGAAAATGCGCTTGTAAAAACTTTTAGGTTGATAAAAGTTCTCTTTTTACTTGGTTAGTTTTTTTATTTTAATTTTGTCATCCTAATTTTAGACTAGCGTTTTGGACTATATTTTTCGAAAGATTCGTCGTCGATAAAATTGTGAGTGTATATTTTTCACTTATTATATAGTGTAGTAAAGAGATCGCTTCCGTGTGTAGGAGAAAATTCCTCGTTTGACCGGAAGATAGTATGATATCGCAAAAACTGTTCTGCTGCGACTTTGTGAAGGCAAACAAAGTTGGAATTCCCTGTACATACCTACTTGTAATTGGCGCGTGGTGGGAGTAAATATTGGTAATTTTTTATTTTAGTCTTGTTAATCACATACAAGACTACTTTCGTCATAATATGTAAAAGAATCTCGTTTACCGCTTTGAGAAAAACTGACCGTTAAGTTTTGTCTCGACGCAAAATTGTTTTCTACCATACTTTTTCTTTAAATATAGTTAAATTTACTAGTAAAATATTTTTTTAAGTCCGTATTCCCGAAAGGTCTGGTACTTATGGACATTTGTTAAAAATATCTCGTATCAATTGAAGCATAAGATTAAACTATTGTTAATTTATGTTGAAATAATCGATGTTATATATGAGTTGTAAATTGCATAAATAAAATAGTGAATTGAACATGTTAGTTCAATCCTTAAATGTGTATGTTATTAAATACAGAATTTATAGTTTAATATCAATATAGTTCGCATGAGGGAGTCATAACGACAGCTCGACGGAAACCAGTTTGAAACTCGGTTGGTTTGAAGTTGCGTACTGAAAACTTTAGAGTTTGGACATTCTGCCATTTGCGATAACTACTATTGACGTGTATAACTTCTATACTGGGCAAGGGTTTAGTCTACTACTATAGTTCGTACTACATAGAAAAGTATTCAGAATTCAGAAGAAATTAGTTCCTAAAATAGGTTATATGTAAACTCATCTCATACATTTTGTAAATATGTTCAAGTATTAAAACTTTTTAGAGCTTTGCATTGCATCTCGCCACTGGGTATTATGAAATATACACTTAAAAAAAAGAAACTTCTGCACGCGCCATGTCGCCAAAACTTCTTACGTGAGCAAAAATTTCATTAAAAGCCGCACATGCGACTAACTTTGAACGGAAAAGTTAATCTCTCTTCATATATAATATATATGTTTTAGGTAGTTACATACATTTTGCGAAATAATTAAAGTGTCTTTACCGCTTTCTCTTAAATGAAACACATTTTTATTACATCTCGTAATAATATTACTTAAACGCGATAATAAAGGGTGTCATAAAGCACTTATATGTTTTCAAAAAGTACTAAGATTGCGGAATATTATTTTATGATAGCTTAGAGCTGACGAGCGAGCATCTTTGCGTGTCTTAAAGGGTTGATTTTTTTAAATTTTTTAGTCCGATAGATTAATACGAGTTTTCAATGTCTTGTTATTTAAAACTATGTTGTTGCAAGTTTAATATACTCTTGATTCTAAGCTAGACCGAATTATACTCGTCAACTATATATAGGTAGTTAAACGATCTTTATATGAGAGGAAAAAGTGCATTAAATTGAAATTGACAAATTTTACTCAAACGTCTTTTTTTTTTATAAAGTTTTTTTTGAAAATTCTAACCTGAATCATGTTTCAAAGCAAATAAATAATATTGTACCAATCGGTGGGGTTGATCATTGGGATGAAGCTTCCGTAAGAAACATTGCACCCTGTAATTAAATAAGAAACGGTTTTAGTCAACATTTTATTTGAGTAATATTTGATGTAAGTACTATTTTTCAATTTCCCGTCCGTTTTGTCCATCCACTAATTGCACATATATTCCAGAAGATTATGGCCGTTTCAGCTGGTTCAACTTCAGTTCAGTCGAAGTTATCTTATTTGGTTGATGCTGAATAAACAAACTTGTGCAGCGGATGTTCTACATCGTTCAACAGTTTAGTTAAGATAACGACAGTTTCAAAGTCTACAAATAATATAATTTCTGCAAATATTGAAACTTAAGTAGCTCAATGTTTTCAGTACATTTTCAGTCGGTTGTTCTGTTTTCTTAAACTTTTAATAGAGACTATTGGTTACGTTTTGTTATACTTCATGTTGTACGTGGTTTTACGTACGTGCAAGTGTCCGGAAGTGGTAATTTTGTGTTGGAACGATGACGGGTATTGAAGGGCAAAGGTTTCGTCGCCGCCCTATCCAAACATCCTATTAAAAGCCAGCACAAGAAAACTTTGTGAAGCAAACAAACCTCCAAAGTACACTATTACAGCAAACGACTTTCCACTAAATGAATTCCTCATCTCGTTTTAGGTTTTCCCGAAAGTTTTAAACGTAATATTAAGTTTACAATTGGGGCATTGAGTTTGTGCTCTGAATTGTTTATTATTGCATTAAGTTTGGACTATTTAGGGTTTAGTTTAAACTAATTTAATAGAATTTTTAGTCTTTAAGAATTAGATATGAAATTCTAGATACAAATGTAACATTAAAAATAAGTGCTTTAATATTTATATATATATTTTCATCAGTAAGCAGACAATTTTTCGTATCGTAAATCATACGATTTCCTAGTTGAAGATATTCTTAAATGTAAGGACGCACTTCTAAGTATATTGTCTGGAGGTTGAGATTATGGAAATTACGATCCTACAATTACTTTTAAGATTTGCTTCCGCATTTTTTAAATACTTTTCACAATTTCCATTATTCAAAAGGCATTGAGTAACTGAGATCTCAAGAAAAAATATTCGCATAACTGTAGAAAGATCGTATGCGGTATTGTTCGAGCCGGCTGCTTCAGCGGCTGAGGCGACGACTTAGTCTTAGCTGCAAAGTAGGTCACACGATATTTTCTCTTCTTCGGAATTTGTGACGAATACATTATAAATGCATATGTTTGAAAACACTTACCATATTGAATATATTCCCCGGACTTGTATAAATTCCAAATTGCACCCAGGTTCGTTGCACACAAACTGTCACGATAATTGTAAATTTAAATTCACCTTTTGCTGTTCATCATTAAGTTACAAATTCAGGACAGGGGTCACTTTCGATTTGCAACTAAAACCGGTATTTGGTGTTTTATGCGGAATGTGGTGGAGCCATGGTGGCACGCGCGGCTGTTGTCGACGGACTGAGCGCTCGCGCAGGTCCCCACCACACGGTCTCCTGACCTACACCCAGTTACGGCCACCGGCTCCGGTAAACAAACGGTTCAGCGACCGATTAGATGACTAGCTTTGCAGAGATGCGGGCAGCACCGACACATATTTGTAATTCAATATGGTAACGGTGTCGCGGCCGGTGGCTCGCTTTTCTTGTTCTTACTCATTCTAGGTCGAAGTCGTGTTGTAGGTATTGATTTGATACTCGCCTCATTGAAGTCGAGAGAAGTGTTCATTCACCAATGAAATTAGATTATTGTATTTTATGTGATTTAATGCGTTAAGATTTCAGCTTGCTTATTATATGAAACAATTTTTTTAAATGATTTCTCCGTGGAACTTTCACTTAGTCATTTATTGTCGTTACTTAATATGTCCATGTTGAAAATTCACATTTACTTTTATTTAAGTATAGCAATAAATGAATATTATATTTTAGTGTGTATTTATTTTCAACAAATTCATTTTTGTTTTAATTTATAAATCATATTTTATTCAAGAATTGCCGAAGGGAATCCAAATGCTAGAACGTGTCTGCTACACCAAAAGTTACAACTTCTCAACTGCTGCATACGTCGTGTGCTTGACACCACGGGAACTAACGTAGGGAACTCATCTGAAGATGAATTCTTTGACGCGTCAGACGGAGAAGGCGATCCACAAGCAATCGAGGAGCCATTAGGACGTTTAAGCCTGCTGGAAGATGCTGTGATGAAGAATGGACAGCCATTGTATATTCCACGAACACAGGTACGAGGAACTTTATTTATTTTATGTTAGAAATGAGAATCGTAGGAAGAAAGTTTACTCTTTCATTAGTTTATATTAATGTTGATCCGATTTATGGAATTAAGTATAAGTAAATATTAATACGTCAATTTGATTTCGTTTGAAGGTGCTAAAGTGTTATTATGCTTTAGGATCCAGCACCCAAAACTGAAGACCAACTTCAGGAGGACGCAGATCTCATGGTGCGACTGGGAGATGATGCTCGTGCGTCTGAGTTGCGAGCACGGATGATGAGCGCGTCCTTGCTCTCAGATATGGAAGCCTTCAAAGCTGCAAATCCTGGTGCTGAACTGTGTGATTTTGTACGATGGTTTTCTCCAAGAGATTGGAAACCGGAAGACGGTGGTGCCTTAGGTGAGCGAATGTTACTTCCAGACAATCCGTGGGTGGAAGCATGGAGTGTGGCCAGACCATTGCCTATTGATAAGCAAAGAAGACTCTTTGATGAAACGAGAGAAGCAGAGCAGGTGTTGCATTACTTACGATCTCGGAGCGTTTCGGCAGTTGCAGAATTAATATTCCCAGCCTTATTACGAGCAGGTGCACTCAAGGCTGTTAGAGAAGGTGCTATAACCGGTGGGGGTTCGGCCGGTGGTTGCGAGCAGAAACGCTTATTCGAGATAGCCGTGCGCCATTTATTCGATGCTGAAAAGGAAGCTTCTAGAATGAGTTTGAAGAAGATTATATTGGGTGATAATGCAAATGGATCCATATTAGACGCAGCTGGTAGAGCTCGGATACTCGATGTCGCGGGTGGGACGTTACCAACAGTAACACGAAGAGAGTTCTGCTTGAGCTCTCGGGATCAGCACGCGCCACAAATGATGCGCGCCGCACTCGCCAATGACATATTTCTAATAGGTGCATTCACTGAACGAACTGTTCTGTTATAGATATTTAAAACTGATGTGTTCTGATTGCTTATGACTAATTAACTATATCGTCCAAGTCTTCCTTATGACATTGTTATATGGTTGTAGTTAGAATTTTTGAATATTGCAGTTGCTTGTTATATTATTCAAATTATAAAATATATATCTATAATAGTTAAATAATTATAATGTCAATTTGAATTGTAATGCTGTCTATTATTTCTATAAGAAGCTAAATGTATATAATTGCAATGTAATTTTTAAATATAACTTAAACTCTTGTAACGTCTAATTATTAAATGCAATTGAATATGGGAAAATGTTTTATTGCTTCAATTAAGGAAAGTCAGGCCGACGATTGGCCAATGTATTCTATATTATGAGTAAATTATGTTCGTCGAATTACTCATAAAATATCTGGCAAGTCATGATTGTCTAATGGTGCATTAGGCAACCCCTAATGTCAAGGAAAGGCTGATAAAATCGTGCGCTAATCTACCCTGTCAGGAAATAAGATAATGTGTATAAACATCGACAACGTTTAGCTTTCACTTGAGGATTATTTCGTGGCGAGTTAAAATAATATGCCGTCTAAGAGCAAATATGATTTACAAAAAAATAATCAGAGATTAAGTGACATTCATTAAATTAGTATAGTATTTGTAAAAGTACACGTTCTACACAATTCCTTTTATCAAATAATTCCAAGATCCGAGGATCACTTTTATTTGTCAGTTTATGTCTGTCTCATTGGCGTTAATGAAATAAGGCAGTATACGAGCGAACGTCTCCGTGGAACTTCACGACGGATCCTGACGTCACGAGTGTGATCCTCGCATTTTCCGGATGGCCTCGCTTTGGTGGTGACTCTGGAATAACCTTGGCGTTCATTAGTGCCTGGATTGGAAGTTGCCGACGGGTACACTGACTCCGATAAGTAATGTATGGCGTGGCAGCGCGGCATGGGGACAGGATCGCGCGTGGTGAGAGTCCGCCTGCGCATGCGCGCCTCGCTCGCGGACCGGGAGCTTCGTGAGATTGCTCAGTGGTGCGGCGGGACGCCCGGTCGATTTGAGGGGCGCGCGCAAACGTTCTTTAATCTAAAAACCTTCGTAACAGTATTTTTTTCTCATAATTGATTATTATCTAATAGTAATTCCTTTTCCGAATGCAATATAATTCTTATTAAGGTTTTAATTCATGTTTTGTTGTGAGCGCGACTCGTGATAAATATCCTGAGATCGGTAAAGAGTGCTATCGGATTTTGTTTCAATATTTAGTGTCGTTTATATATATAGCGGTAGAGGTGTGTGTTGTCGGACATCTGTTCTCCTGACATCTTATCATAACGTGGTTTACAGGATTATCTGACATAAAACAAGTAGGTAACGTGTTTTAGCCGCTGCGTTCAGTGTTGTGTTCAGTGCGTGTCAATATTCATAAAGTTCATTGATATGATAAGAGGCTGAGTGGATTCTCCTTGCTGGTGGATTATTTAGAACAATATGGTCGCAACTATCATTGATAAGGTACGTTACAATTGCTAATATATTAATTTTAACAGTGGTGGCATACCGACAAGAAACCAGTTAATTTATTTATTAATTGTTATTTACTGCTTTATTGCGTGGAAATTTAAACCTAAATACATAGTCCTTAAAACCAATAGTATGTAAATATAAACATTAATATTATAAATAAATTTTACTACAAATTATAATAATTAAATAAGAATATTGAATGTTTTATTTTAAACGTACTTTGCACCTCAATGTTACTTCAATCTGGCACATCTTTAGTCCCCATCTGGATAGCCAATGAATAGACCACGGGTGGCTATTAGGGATACGGTATGCTTGTTATATGATAGTACAATAGTCCACTATCTAAATGCTCTACTGTATATGATGTAAATTCAATAAGTGTTCGTTGAATAAAGGAATATCTAAGTCAAGCTTTTAATTGGAGTTTTCCAATAAGAGAAACAATTATATTTATTTAAGTAGACTTTCTAATTGATTTTGTAGTAAATAAATCATAATTTATTCATAAAAAAACTTAAAAGTATTATATGTTGAAAACATTTCTAATTTTATTACTTTTAAATTTAATAATTTTAAATATTATTAATAATAATTGTAATTTAAAAAAAAATACTTCAATTAGACTTGCGACTTCCTATTGAGTTCAAGTGTATTATTTTAATTTAACATTTCGAAAATTGCAGCTGAAAGTTTCGAGAAATTTCGAAACGTTAAATTAGAATAATAGATGGAGGATGCATACGTGTATGTTTTCTTGCAACAAAAATAGATATATATAAAGGCTAACAAAACAACTTTATTAAATTCCATTTTAAAGATTACTTGTACGTATATATAACGTATTAACAGTTTTAAAGTCAACAACGCAACATGCTAGAAACATTCCACTCGAACTAATGTGTTTCTTAACAAATATTTGTAGAGTGCACTGTGAAGGCAGCTTAAGTAAATAAAGTCCGTTTATGGTCCTTCGAGGCATCTTTTGTTGATACTTCCCTTCTACTGTAAGACGCTTTATTATTTTTTCATTTATCGTTCAATTAATATACATTAATTTTCAAGTAGATACTAAAATCCACTACAAGCTGTAGGGATGTTATAATTGGTTGTTACAGGCGTTACTTTGCGGAAATCCATATTAAAGGAAATTATTTTGCTTATAATTCCCGCTACAACATTCAATAATTTGTCTCGACGCGTTTCGCCACTTTCACGTGTAGGGATGTTTTCCACGCGAGATTTACAGGGATTTTTCGTTGATTTAACGGGTAATAATAATGATATGTATATAATGCCCTGACCCCAAACCTCAAGGGACCTAGTGTTGTGGGTATCAGTACAAGAAGAATACACGTTTGTAACAAAATAAGGATAAGAAAGTTGTCAAACTAATTCTTCTGTTGTTTTAAGTCTGCCCTTTTTTGTTTTTTAATACTGCACTAATTTATGGACTTCGTGAAAGTTGTTTTAGGATGCTATGTCATTCATTATTATGTATTTACTTTATTCTACACTGTACAATCAATAAATGAACTTTATGTGGGTTCCTTTTCTTAGTCATGATATTTTTGATACTGACTGTACCTGTTAATTTTCTAATGTCTACACATCGCAATTTACAAAGTAAAATGTCTATTCAGTGGCTCTTAAGCTAAAATTACTATTATTAAATAAATATTAGATATTATAAAAAAAGGAATTTATAAAAAATATTCCAGTCAGTCGCCTCGCTCTGGTGTCCACTTCAAAGCAATTTTATCAGGGTTAAAAAAGTCCGATCCTCTCGTCGCCTTCATTACGAAAATAGATGAAATAGCCACTCTGCTTTTATCAAAACGAACGTAAAAATAATAGACATATTGCGATGGTGAAATTCAAAAGCTTTCCCGATCCAAAGCTTTTTCTCAATTTATTTTATAGTTTGACACGGTTTAGCAATAAAATGTGTAGCTAACACTCCCAATAGATTGAATGAAATGGCACAGAAACCACGTTCAACCGTGCCCGACGTACGATCACAGAATATTACAATTTTGGTTGATTTATTATTATTTTTTTATATGTATTAATATCATATCTCGTGACTCATTTTAGATCCATATCTTTCAATACAATAATATTTTCACACACTCCGAACAAATGTTTAAAAGCAAAAACCTGGAATGCGTGAATAAAAATAGCTTTCAAAACAAACTAGAGCGGTCAAAAACAAAACGCCGCCGTGGATTGTTTATTATGATGAAAAAAAAATCCAAAGAAAAAGTCCAAATCTCCCGTATGACACACAATTGTATAAAGGTAAACGTTGTAAAGATATACAATTTAGATTTAGTGAGATACGCGGGCTCGTTTCGTGTTATTTTTACCAATTTACAACACACATAAAACTTTTATGCGGTTTCATGTTTAAATGAAATAACTACGAGTAATCTTACCAACACTTGTGTAATAAATATATTTGTGTACAAATTGTAGGTATTTATTCATATTAAGTCGCCTCCACTATGCCGGTCTCAAAATTGATTGTAACCTACTTGATAACTTCTATTGTTCCGCTTATTATTTTTACTTACTAAAATCGGATAAATTTCTAAATTTAACATTATATTTAACTACAATGAGAAGGAATATTCTGAATTATTAAATATGTAAAATAAATAAAGATAGAATAATACAGGACAAAACAACTTGGTAAACAAATGAAGGCTAATATTAAAAATAGTATTAGCAAAATAAAACATAATTTTCGCGTTTAAATGCTTACAAGGAGCAGTTAGGTAAGGGTTAACTTCTCCGTCTAGGCTGCCTCTTATGTCGTTGAGAACACTTCATACGCGTGAAGAATTACTAATACAAAAGCTAGATAAAATGTACTTTTTTTTTAGTTTTATTACATTATATAAAAAAATAATATCAAAATTACTTATCATTTCAAGGCTGAGATTTTTATTTTACTAAAAAAATAATTATTGTTTTACTTTAATATTTGTAGAAGATTTTATGCAGCTTATCATAGCGTCCATTTTGATAGTTTTACGCCGCGACCATCATAACTCCAAAGCTTTCGAAACGTATTAAAATAAACTAGGGGTGTGCGAATATTCGAATCCACGAATTATTCGAGACGAATCGAATTTATTATTATTCGAATATTCGATTCGATTCGACCACTATTCGCACACCTCTAAAATAAACGTAATGTAACCCAATTAAATATGGAAATACACATATTTCATCTGTTTTTCTTTTTATAATCATTTGAAAGTTTTTGTCCTTCGCTTCTATAAATAATTCGGACGGAATGGAGAGTACGCTACATATGCAGTATAAATTACAAGTTACAGGCAGAATAATGATACTAAACAAGAACTGTGTGCGAAATACAAATATGTTTTCATAAAGATATGAAAATGACTGCATTAATGTAGAATACACTTTTCGTGGCACATTTGGATCTATTCCAACGGTTACTAATAATGGTTAGCATACATAGCTTCTTAGCTGCTATTTGAACTAAAATTATGATTGAATAATGAAGCAATGAAAAGTGCACTTTATATATTTTATATTGAATTGAGTGAGTACCTAGATAGGAGTACACCATCAATGAATTATTCCAGCTTCGGGACTCATGCGTATAGTCATTTAAATTAATTCATAAGTTTAGGTGTAATTCAGAATACATGGAGACAGTATTTTTAATAAATTTATAGACAATTATTTATTATTTTTTACAATTAATAATAGTAATAAATATGCATATGACTAGGATAACCTGTCTTATGGGTATCAGGCCAAGGACAATGCAAACATATACCACCCAGACCCAGTTATTTACTAAATATATGTAATACTAATATTTGTTTCGTCCGGGAATCGAAGTCGAGGCCTTTGTTTAAGTAAGTTCGGAAACATTAACAATTCTAATAAAACATTTTCTGATTTTTATTTTTATGTTTTATTATCAGTTGTAAATGTAATGTGAACACAACCTAACTCCATAATCGTTATAAACTGAAGGGCATTCAGGGACTGTTATTAAATGCGTAAATGTTGAGAAGATTTCATGAATATGTTATAGTTTATGACAGGAGAAAACATCACGTTATTGTTTCGTAAATTAACGTACATTTATGAAATCACCGTAATAAATTAAATATACTGTTCGGCTGAGAAAAGGGACGAAGGGTCTTTCTCTTGAGGGGGTTGTAATTCAGGCCGATGAGGATTTATACTGAACTTGTTTTGTTAATATTCTCTAAGTAAGGTTCTCTTTTTTAAAAAATAAATTAGTTACTGAAGTTCGAGTTCTTGAACAATACTTGAGCATGGACTCGGACTTGAATTAACGCTAAGAGATTTTATTCTAGAACTGCGTTTATTTAAATTTGTTATGTAAATTGATGTGGGAGTTGAGACTTAATATATGATCGCGCAAGGGCCATACTTGAGCAGATATTATTAGTTGTTATAATTCATTCAGAATTCAAGAGTACTCTATACTGCACATTTTCATACTATTTATTACATAATTTCACATTTTTCCTTTCAAAATAACAAAAAAAGACTTGGAATAAATTTGTAATTGATGATAATTTTTCTTACTTTATCGCGATGTAAATGAATAACGGTCACAAAGCACGCAAACATAGTAATTAAATTAATTGAAATTACGTAATGTTTGTTGTATTTGCTCTTTTGTTATTTAATCGGCGAAGGTCACGTCATGTTTCTAATTTTGAGGGTTAATAATTACGTCTCGTTATCGACAAGTTTCAGGGTCTATCCATCAGTATATATTTATGTATGATAAAGTCATCTAGCATCAAGGTATCAGATCCTGTACAGGTTTATCTTATTATGTATATTAATATTTCTTTAGTTTATGTCACAAAAATTATATAGGTATGTAATTCTGGCCTAATTAGCCGACGAAATTAAATTCAACGTGTGAAATTTATAACAATATAAAAAATTGTTTTCTCTTGTGGTCACTACTTTTTTACTTAACCACGTATTAGAATCGTATCTATAATCTTGGCGGGTAGGTGCTAATGTCATGTTTTATGTGTACCTTAAGATAAAAAGTATAATAAAAATTATAGTACTCGATTAAAAATCACAAAAAAAGTATGCATCACAAAGAACCTGCATTACTTTCATAATGTACATATTTTCAGTCGAACGCGCCGCAATGTCGCGCTGAAACAAGCTCAAATTAAATGTGTCATTTACAGCGAGCCTTAGTTAATGGAAATTTTCAATTCGATATTATTCGATAGGTAAACCTTTGATGCTTGTTCTATCATGCATTTCATATATAATTATTAGTTAATATTATTTTGTGGGTTTTCTCTATAAAATAACTGTCACTTAAAACAAATTAAAACATAGGAACCGATGAATAATTTAAATTTTAAGGTTATTAACAAATATTTTTGTGACAAAATTAAATTATTTTATACGGATTACTATCGCGTTTATACGTTTTATTAAATGTGATAGTCTGTCAAAACCTTTTAATTTATATCAGTTAGCTTATAATTCTCCGTTATCTTCTCTTTTCGACTTCCAATTATAAAGTGAACAAAGCGATACAAATGTATAATTATTCTGAAATAGTTTTACATTTGATATATATATACCTCACTCTAGCCTTATAATAAAAAAAATCAATATTCAAAAGGAATTAATTTGGGAATGAAATGACCGATTTCCATTGAGTGAGTTCTTTTTGCTTAGACAGCAATTGTTCGTCTTTCTTATTTGAATATTCCATCCTTTTGTAGAAAACGTAGAAATTTTTGGATGAAGTTCTTCATAGACACTTCTAACGCTCTGTCTACCCATTACGGGAGTAAAAAGCGTAAAAATACTTCATTAGTAATATTGCTATATAATTTTTATGTATAAATTTTGCACAAAAACAAATTGATATCGATAAACGTAATATTTACCTAAGAGAAATCACATTGCGATTTTTATTGTGAGAAAAGCTTTCATGTCAGAATTTGGTCGTTCACCCTCACCCTTTATGAGAGATTCCAATAAAATAGTCCCGGTTATGTCACTGGAATGGACTCGGGGGAAATACGGAAATTATTCGTATTGAGGGCGAGTAGGACTTTTGACCTCTCTTCTTGTCTATATGGGTCGAGTGGTCTTGTCAGAATTATTACATCTCTTTTCCCCTTACATGCTATTTATTTATATTACAAGTATGTCTGACTTAACAATTATAAATAAATCAATTATTGATTTATGGCTGTTATGATGTTGGAAAATAATACCTTTCTTTGTAATTGTTATATTTATTAAAAGAACATTTTAACTTGAAGACGTAGTAAATATTTAGTACTAAATTATAAAGCTGTGATAGCATTTTTTGTGTATAAAAACCAATAGAATTTTGTAGAATAAAGTGTGTCATCACAAATTTGTAGGTAGTGAAGCAGAAATATTCCAATAGCGTCTGGTATGGACAAAACAGCCAGCGCCGACGCGAGGGCGCATTTCAATTTCCGATGACAATGCCGATGTATCCACTTTTACCCTACATACCTGTATTACAATACAATATTATCGCTACGTTGTGTTGTGTTTTTTTATTTTTAATAATATTAGAACGATGATAATCTTTTTTTAAATTAAGCTGCTATGACATCTAGTTGGCTGCGAAACATGCGTTAACTGATTCATTAATGTAATTTACTTCAGTAGAGTACAGTCAGTTATTTACTTAAAGATACATACCGACCTAAAATGATTTTCGTTAAAAACAAATGTCTTCCGATATTTTGATGATAATGCTAATTTGACTAATAAATGTGTTATTTGTTAGCTATCCATACATAAAATATGATGCTGATCCTATGTTAGCAGTAATCAAGGCGATCGAGTAACATTAACTCGAAGAATGAACAAATTAATTTGTTTTTATGGGTAATACGTCATAACACGTTCCTTATTACTCCTACGGCGCGACGTGAGCCCAACTTTGATACTTAAAATCTTTACAAATTGCCAGTTACAAATGTTATGGCAGTTTTTCTAATGTAATTTTTGTCGTATTTTTATTGCTTATGATTCATTTTTATGTTCTATAATAAGTTTAAATAATTTTAGAAATTGCTTTCTTTTTTTTAGGAATAAAGCACTTTATATCTCTGCATATCACCCAAAGTTTACTACGTAGATGTTTATAATTCATTAACAATTGGAAATATATGAAGAAAATACTGTCAATCTTTAACGATGTGAGTCGAAGTTTTAAAGACAAATAGCATGCACCGTTAAGTGCATTGTAATCAACGAAAATAAAATTTAGAATATTCACTAGATATAACTATAGAAGTGTTGTTATAGATGTATTTTGTTTATTAAATATATTGATAAAATCCCCACAATAATTACGAGGAAAGTCAAATTGCCACTTGATTTGATTACGATATTGAATTTTATCTCTATGTACTTATAGTATATCAAAATTTTAATATAATTTGCACGTATCAATCAAACATTGTCTATTTCCATTATTATAATATAAGGTAGGCAGTACTGGTTACCTGTAAAATTGTAAGTAGATGTACATTTAAGCAAAATATAAGTCTGTCTTCAGCTTCTTACTGATATGTTGACAGTACCTATATAACCTCCAGTAGTAATCCGTTCGTTTCCTATTCTTTTTATTAAATACACATCGTATGAAACATATAAAAAATAAATATTATTTACATAAATGATAAAGAAAATAAAAATAGACTTTGGGTTAAAATAATATTCATTCTCAATTTTCTTATAAATGGAAAAAGTAGTTTTATTTCAATAAAGCAGATCACTTTAATGCCCATTATCAATTGTCATTACACTGGTGTCTGGCTCGTAATTGTGATCCAAGCTGCGCGTGCGCACAATTTCCTTGTAGACAAATGCTGACTTTCTCGGTGTGCGCGTACGCTCCGGACTGTCAAAATCCACTTCATATAATCCAAAGCGGTCACTGTTAAAATTGTTGTCTAATTTTAGTAAATATTAGATCGTATTATATTTTAAATTTTATTGTATAATAAATACTTAATTAGATAGATGCTTACACGTAACCTTCCATCCATTCAAAATTATCCATGAGGCTCCATGCTGCGTAATTTCTGACATCACAGCCTTCGTCAATAGCGTCCAACATAGCATCCAGATATGTTCTAAAATAAGCCACCCTTTCTGAATCATCAAGACCTGTCAACGTTGAGAAACCATTTTCCGTGATAAATATAGGAGGATTGTTGTAATCTTCTTTTATTTGCTTCAAGAGTTTGTAGAAACCCCATGGTACTACCTGAAATTTAATCGATAATTTTTAATAATTCTAATAATTTTAATAATAATTAATTAATAAAAATCTTACTCTAAGCCACGGAGAAACAGAATATCCCCAATCTGGATCCATATATTCACCGATATCAATATCATCATAATATGATGGCACAGGGTGTTTATTATACACAGATGCGTTTCTATACACCATTGATGAAGAGTAATGATTTAGCCCGAAAAAATCAGAAGTGCCTCTAACGTATTCTACTTCTTCTTCAGTGAATTCTGGTAATCTTGATCGAGGAAACCCTTGCGCTGCACTCTTTTGTGCTATATTTTCAATCATTATAGGTGGAAAGTTTCCTTTTACAGAGAATATTGGATATGCATATTGTTCCCACTAAAATAAAGTCATCAATGTTTTAAGTAAGTTATCGTTGATTTTCAATGTTATTTTTATAAAGTATACCTCAAATTGTGCTGCCGTTTCAGCAGCTAATATATCTTCACTAGAATCACTAGCAGGTTCATAATATCTAGCGCTTATTGTAATCCCAATGATCCCATCTTGTACAGATCTAAATTCGTTATTGTAAATGTGCCAAGCTTTAGCATGAGCGAGGAGTAAGTGCTTGGCACATAAATACTCGGCGATTCCTTCGAATTTCAATCTGGGTGCCATTGTGTCCGCGCCATAGCCCTGATAGCAAACCTCTCGGGGCTCATTCATTGTAATCCAGAGTTTGACTTTGTCTCCAAATTTCTCAAACGCAACTCGTGCGTAATCAGCGAACCAGTCCACTATTAATGGGTTTGCCCACCCTCCTAAATCTTGTAACCTTTGGGGTAAATCCCAATGATAGAGTGTGACCATTGGTTCTATATTATATTTGCGCATTTCTTCAATTACATTGTTGTAATATTCGACTCCTGCTGCGTTAATTTCATTACTAAATCCAGATGGCAACAATCTCGACCAAGATAAAGAGAAACGATAAAAATCTAGTCCAAGTTCTCTCATCATTTCGACATCTCTTTTGTATAAGTAATATGAATTGGCAGCTACATCGGCGTTTAAGCAGTCTTTTATTGCACAAGGATCTACGTGCGCTAAGTGATCCCAAATGTTTTCTGACTTACCTGAATTGTACAATATTAAAATTCATTTATTTGCTATAGATATGATATGTAAATATGTAATTAAAAAATAACTACAATATCTTTCTCTTTGCTTCTTTAAATATCAACAAAGTATATTTGTGTAAGAAACTATATCTCTTACCGTCATGATCCCAAGCCCCTTCAACTTGATGCGCAGCTGTAGCAGTTCCGAATAGAAACCCATCTGGGAATTTTCTTGCACTTTGTTTACCTTCCAAACAACATGCAACGCTCATAAACGATATAATAACACTAAAACATAATATTTACAATACAATTAATTATTTAAAATATTTAGATTATATTGCTCCGAATTATTTACCATAGCGTTGATAGATTCAACATCTTGACACATTAAGACTAACGTTGCAAATATATTTTATCTCCATTTTATATGCGGCTCTTGAAATAACGTTTGATATTTTTACGTATAAGTAGTGTTAAAATATTTCATAATTTAATATTGATATATAAAGATAAATTTATAGATTACCTATTCTATTTTGATATTTATAAATAAACGCGTGTGTTTTGTTTCCTAGTGAGGTTATTTATTTATTTTATACTTTTATAACACATTATTTATGTTGTTTTTATTTATTTTGCTCAGATCTAGAATATTTTGTAAGTGTAATACCTAATTATTATATTTTTAGCAAATTATATATTTTAATTTTACATTAGTACTGATCAAGATTTTATTAGATTCGAATAAAGGATTATTGATTGCATCCTCACATATATATTTTTTAAATTAAATAACAATTTCGCAAATAACCGAACACATAAAATAAGTTTAGTTATAACAATTTTGTGCTTATATCTGTTTTATTTTGATTATTTTAATGATGTTTTGAAAGAATTAAAGTAAAGGGCCCAGTTTCTGACACTTTAAGATTGATTCTAAGATTATCATAGGATAACTTATAAAAAATTGTGTACAGAAACGTATTGGCCAACACCAATGTCATTATAAAATGAAGGCACAGGATGTGAATTATCCATGGACTCATTTAAATAGACTATAAAAGAACTATAATGATGAAGCCCAAAGAAATCTGATGTTCCCTTAATGTAGTTTATTTCTTCGTGATTCAATTCTAGCAGTCTAGATCGGTTATAACCCTGTTCGATACTCTTAGCTGCCACTCTTTCAGCCATAAGCGGAGGGAAGTTACCATTTTCAGAAAATATTGGATGGGCGTAAAGACCCCACTGAAAATAAACACTATTAATTGCAAATATAAATAGAGATTTTTTGAAATATAGTAAAAGAATAAAGTACCTGAAATTGTGCTGAAATTTCTGAATCTAATAAATTATCCTCCGAGTCAGTTTCTGGATAATAAAATTCAGCATTAATAGTAATACCAGTGACACCATTCTGAGTAGATCTAAAATTGTTATTGTAAATATGCCAAGCTTTAGCGTGCTCTAGAAGTAAATTCTTTGCACAAATATAATCGGCAATTCCAGGGAATTTCAGTCGAGGCGCCAGTGTATTCCATCCGTAACCATGATAACAAATCTCTCGTGGTTCATTCATTGTGATCCAATATTTAACTCTGTCACCAAATTTTTCAAACGCAACTCGCGCGTAGTCTACATACCAGTCCACTATTAAAGGGTTTGTCCAACCTCCTGAATCCTGTAGTCTTTGCGGTAAATCCCAGTGGAATAATGTGATCATTGGTTCTATGTTATATTTGAGCATTTCATTAATTAAGTTATCATAATAATTAATTCCCGCTTCGTTGATTTCATTAGTAAACCCAGATGGCAATATCCTCCTTCATGATAAGGAGAAGCGGTAAAAATCTAAACCAAGTTCTCTCATCATTCCCACGTCTCTTTTGTACAAATAATATGAGTTTGCAGCTATATCGCCATTCGAAAAGTCGCCAATAACTTCTGGAGTTGTATGAGTTAGACGATCTCAAATATTTTCTGTTTTTCCTGAAAATACTTTTATATATTTATTTCTTTATGCAGGCACTACATGTTTATAAGAATGTACTAAATGAACAAAGCATACCATCACGGTTCCATGTTCCTTCCACTTAATACGACGCCGTTGCTGCACCAAATAGCAGTTCATGAGGAAAATTTCTCAAATTCTGTTCTTTCTCACTACCAAAAACGCCAACAATAAAAACAATTGCGCTAAAAGAAGAATTAATTGAATTGAACGAACTTATTATTTTACTAAGTATTTTTTCTTTTATTCCAACTGTTACCATGTTAATATAAGCCGACACATTGTGTTAACTCAAATATTAAAAGTGAACTGAAGAAAATAACTTAGTAACAACATTTATTTAGTATATTTTATCTTTGAATGCATACAAAAATATCTATTTAATACATTCCCTGTTTTATTATATTTTTAATATAATTATTATATGGTTTCTAATTACTAGTTGCTCGTACATATAATTTTTAAATATGTTGGTTAATTTAAAACGATCTTGTTTCGCTTACCGGCGATATTGGTATTATGGAAAATATATATCGATAAAATATCATTATTTGACATGTTGCTGATATTTTTATCTTATTGAATATCAAGATAATGCGGACTTTCAATGTTTGCTGAATTATATAATTTACGTCTAGCGTATGTTATTTTAGTAATTAGTAAAGAATTAAAACATATAAATGTAATGTTTTTAAATAATGAACAAGTAACTAAACTTATGAAATTATAAGTTTAGGGAAAAAATGTAGAGAAGTAATATAGTGAACATTTTATAAATACAAATCAAAGTTCTAAAATAACTTTATTATATGAAAAATATTATACGTAACTTTGTTGTGGATTTCTTAATAACATCTTATCTAAAATTTGACAAAAAAAAACTCATAGCATTTTCTCAATTTAGGCCTATTATTTCACTCTCATAAACAATACTTTGCTTTTTGTAACTGGTGTTTTTATAAAATTATTTGTGTTTCAGGTGTACAGTGCGTGCCGGTGAGCGATGCGGGCGCGGTGGCGAGCGGCGTGTGCGCTGCTGTGGTGCGCCTACGCCGCCGCCGCGCCCGCCGAGTCAGCGACCATGATCGTGAACACTACACCTGCGCCCGCACTCTGCGAACAAATTATACTCAAAAACCCACCACCATTGCCACATGTATGTACTACCAACATTACTATATACCTACATAATTATTTCAAAGTTCGTGTGGGTGTGCTTGCTATAAATAAAGATAGTTTCAATTATTATTGACATTATCTTTATTAGGCTACCTACGTACAACAGATAAAACTGTGGCTTCAAGTAATGAAATTCTGAAAAGATATTTAAAAATAAAATATTCATCTTACAATTATGTAGGCGAGTAAACTTGAAAGTACGACGCGCTAGGGAACGAACAGCTAAAGTTAAGCAAATTAATTTTAAGGCGACCATCATTTTGCAAATATGGCATCTAGTTGGGTCGAGCTATGAGGCACACCCGGCCAGGGACATGCCGCTTCCATAAAGTCCTACTACAGTTGCTTTACGAGCTGTCCTTGTAGCTTATTAGCTACAGGCGTGCTTTATCTTCATTGATGCAGCACTAAGCTCGCTTTTTACAAGACTCTTTCACATTTTAATTAAAATTTGTAGCAAAGTTTAAAATTTGTATTTTTAAAAATATGATTTTATACCTACTTTGAAAATAGAGTTTCAAAGTATTTACATAGGTTTGATTTTATATAATGTGCTTAGAATGTTCGTGAATACGAAGCGGCGGCGGTGAAAACAGCACGGACTCTGGCCGATATGATTGAACACGGCGCAGCAGACGAGACACGCGCCGCTGTGCTGGCCCGGGCTGTGGCTCGTGCGCCGTTATCACCACCGCCCGTTGCCGTAGCATTGGGCGCCCCACAGCTGCACCTCGGGGTACTCTACATCACCGAACCGCCCACTCTAGTCATCTTTCAGCAAAACAATACCGTAGCTCTACAACAGTTTTGGAGAACCCTTGCTTCCGCATGGAACGCTTCAGCCGTTCTCTGGTCTAATGCGTGGCTTTCGTGCGAAGAGACAGGCCGCGGTTGGTTGAGTGGTGTTGCGGCTGCAAGAGGAGTGGGTCCAGCTAGAGCGGCCGCGGCATTGTTCCGTCGCATCGAAAGTGTACCGTATGAGGACACTATTGATAACTTAATGGGTGGGACGCCCAAATGTGATCTCAGTAATACTATGTGTGAAGTCTCACTTGATACAGAAACCGATGAATTTTTGTTAAGAGTAAGTATTGTGCTTTTCTACTATCAAGAGATTAATGCAAATAATATTTTAATGATAATTAATCATTTCAGTACCGATGTCGATGTCGACCTGGTTATTGGTCAACACAAGGAGGTGATTGGATAAACGATACCTACTTGTCGACACCATTGTCGTGCACAGAATGTAGTATGGGGAGTGTTGCTGACATATGTCATGGGGAGGGATTCCGTGCTGCATTGCTGGCTGCAAACTTAACTGGCATACTTTTATGCCTTATCATAGGTATTATTATATTCAAGAAGAGAAAAAGCAAAGTAAGTCCCCGAGTAAATATAAAAACGCAATAGAGTTAATCTCAACATAAAGTTAAATACTCAATTTTGTAATTACAGGCAGTAGCAATAGGTATGTGGACAGTTTTAGAAGTGGTCGTCCTTGGTGCTTTATTTATATATGCATCTGTAAGTTATATATTTCATTTTATTTTATATTATAATTCAGTGGTTCTCAAATTGAGGTACGCGGGCCGTTTTCACTGCAAACGTAAAAATACTTGAAAAGCAAATTTATACTAATAAAATAAAATATCACAGTTACAGTAAAATTATTGTATTTAAACATAATAAGCGAATTTTATAGCAATTAAATATTAGTTAAATGTGGCACGGATCGCAAAAGTGGGTCGCAGGACCAAACCGTTTGGGAACCACTGCTGAAACCTAAACATAAACGTGTAATTACTATGTCTGTTAAAGGCGGCTGCACAATATTTAGAAGAAGCACATTGGAGATGTCTCTTAGGAGCATGGTTTCGAGAGCTAGGTTTCGTGGCATGCTATGGCTCTGTGGTTCTACGACTATGGGTCCTGCTAGCTGAATTCCGTACAAGAAAAGCACATAGATGGACACCCAAGGATAGTGAAGTATGTCACTTGTTGGAGATGACTTAATCGTCGACTGTTATGCAAACAGTCGACGATTATCTGTTCTATTTAATTTAAAGGTGTTACGAGTAGTAGCAGCAATGGTATCTGGGGCAGCATGCTATCTTGCCGCATTCACTGCTACAGCAGCATGTGTTGATGCTGGCTGTACCAGAGCTGCTTGGCATCACGTCACTGCTGGTGCAGAACTTTTATTGCTATTAGCAGGAGCCAGAATAGCTTATGCAGCTAGGAATGCCAACGTTCCTTTTCAGGTAAAACTAAACTTGTTATGGCAAAGATTATTCTAATTACACTCAAATTGTATAATCAACTCATGTTTCAGGAACGTGGTTGGTTAGCAACAGCTCTATGTTTTGAAGCTATTTGTGGTATAATCTGGAGAGGTGCTGCAATGATAGGTGCTGCACCAGAACGTTCACCGTTTGTGGCGACAGCACGAGCACATCTGTCTGCTGGAGCTGCCCTGGCATGTGTTTTAGCACCTAGATTATGGCATGGATACAGGGCAAGATCTTTAGCACAGGAGGTATGGGTTTTTAAGTTTAACCAGTATTCGTAAATATTTAGATCATATGATCTAACTGTAGTCTCACACCTATGGCCTAATGTCGTATAGGATTTAACATGTGAAAGCTATTGTTATTTACTAGCACTAAAATGTTATCTTAGGTATCAAGAAGAGGTCCAGCAGAAGGTTTTGCTGAAGGAGAAGGAGAGGAGCCTACCTCAGAAGAAGTGAGAGCGGAACTAAAGAGATTGTATGTTCAATTAGAAATACTTCGTAATACAACTTTAAGAAGAGACAATCCTCATATAAGTAAGAGAAGGGGCGGAAGGAAACCTGTTCATAGAAGATTTTCATTACAGGTATTTACTTTACATTTTGTTAGGAATTTTACTTGTGTCTAGGTATGCAACTACTGTTGAGGGATTCAAACAATAATGTATTTAAATAATGAAATATAATGTAGATAATATGTTTAGAAATGTATAATTTTATTCCTATCCTTATAAATTTAAATATTTCCAACTAAGTACCTTCCTTTAAATGTTATTTATATTTTTCTTGAGTTTATTTGTTTAGATACGTAAACCTAAATGTTTAGCTAATTCTAGATTTTGTGTATTTGTGACTCCAATATCCGATGTTTAGAATTCTTGTATCGATTAATTTAGATATCTATTCTTGTGTCCGTATCTAATGCTAGATATATCTACTTACTCGTTTATGGAGACAGTTTACATTTAATTTTACAATAAAATGTGTAAAATTAGGTGCAATCTGCGTTTAGATTAAGTGTGTAATTATCATCCAATTATATTGTATGTTTTCACTACCATTTATTAATGTTTCATCTTCCATCCTGATCCGACTTTAGAAAAAGGGCAGTCGTGAAAAGGTAAGAATAAGTAATGATATACCCGCATGATGGACGTGACGCACCCGCATGGACCCCTGGATGTATGTGATCCCAGTATACCATAGATTTGTATGTCAACGACCTGCTGCATCGCCCCCTGCCCTGAGACCTCTTTGCGTATATGTGGCCCCTAAAACAATGCACTCACAACCATTCCTCGTAAAATTAATTTCGCTTATACTGAATCTATTTATGTTATTAATTTAAAAGAACTTTATGCGGCTTATTTAATATAAGTTTTCAGAAGCTATGCCCACTGCGGTCGCGTAATCAACATAAGCCGAATAAAGATTTTTAAATTAGTAAAATCATATTCACAAATAAACGATTGCATCACTACTTCTTTATGTTTCTGAATTAATTGTAAAAAAAACAGTATATAATTTTTTTTATAAAATATATTTCGTCTTTAATTTTGTTTAGTGTAATCGATGTTTTTAAAAAGCACTTCTATATAACAAAAGAATATTACGTAAAACGTCGCTTTATAACTTAAGATCTATTTACACGTAAGGCTTCAAATCCCGGCTACTCGTTGCCTAACACTCTAGTAGATTGTACATTTAAGAAACTAACTTCTTTTCCTTTGTATTTCAATTTTTTATAATAATCTATGCAACTTATTGTCGCCATTATTTAACGTTTCGAAAACTCTGCACCTATTGTGTCACGAAACGCTTTCAAAATATTGAATTAAAATAAATAATATTTCAAATATAGTCAACAAAGGAATAAGACTTAGTTTATTACATAAAGAACAAAAATAATTATTTGCATATTACAGGCGCTGCAAGCTCGACGAGGTGGTAAAGGCAAGGGGGGAAGCAGTAATAGTGCAGTAGAAGCTAGTGAAGGCGGAGATGCATCTCGGACTCCAGAAGATTCGGTGTGCTCTGCCGAAGGACCCTCGCATTACACAGATGGTGAAACGCAAGCGTGATCCAGGCTATTCTTTTATGCGAGCGATTCATGTCTTGATGCTCGTTTAATCGACGAATATTTATGAGTGGATTATGTTCCTTAAATGTGAAATTGAACGTACTATTATAAACGTTTAATAGGCGTTAAAATTGGTTGGAATTGTCATTTCGATATTTAATCTAAACCTAATTAGGGCATTTCCAGGTACTTAAACCTAAAAAACAATTCTTATATATATTTATATAGAAATGATTGTTGTATTTAGTCAGATTTGAAATCAATAATGAATATCCAGTCAATTGAAGAATAACGAAGAAGGACTAATCTCCCTATCTCTCTCTTTGTTTCTTTCTAATTCTTAAAACAACAAACTAAATAACAGAAGTAGTTTTATCAAAATTCGTAGACACCTAAATAATTCAAAGATTGTCCAAAATGACGCGTAATAAAATTTAAGAATCAATTAGATATAAAAATGAAATCATAGCTGTTTAAAGCTTCTTGTTATAAGTATTGAATATTTGTAATTGTATTTTATGTTACTAAGTGTAAATCCGGTGAGTTCGTATTTATTTTTAAGTGGACCAACAAAGTGCTTAGGATACGTAGGACGCGTCGTTATGTTTGAAAATGATATGTGAAAGTTATACTTATGTTTAATAATTAATTATTTGATATAATCCTCGCAACCTACACTTTGCTGATGAAAAATAAACATATTAGAATACTTGAAAATACAAGTAGTATTAAAATAAATTGTAATATTTACAATTGCAATTATAGTCGGACCAAACTTCGTATCATTACAACTTTGTTCCTGACAACCTCTTTAGTACATTTCACTCAATGCTAAATGGCTATCTTATTTGATTATTTCGTTTTTCGACGATCACGAATTTGGTCGTGTATACGTAGATCGTAACAAACATTCTTGGCATTATAATTCTTCTCTTTAGTAGTTAACAATATCTACCTTAAATAGACGTATATCTATATGTAACTATAATTTATATTATATTTTACAATAAATATAGAAACTCTATACAATTTTGACGTTTAATAGGTTATCTTTTGTTTTTTCTTTCACTCACTATTTAAATAATAAAAACAAATGAAAATTAAATAAACTTCAAATTTGTATAGCGTTTGTGTATTTGGCTATTAATCAGCTTCAATACTCAAAATCTTTTGTCTAGTTAAATCTTTCTTCTTAGTACTTCTATAAAAAGAATACGTTTAAACAAAGACTTTTTCTAGTTTGTGGATAAAATAAGATGCAGAAAATACAAAGTTTGCTATTAAAAATTATTATTTTTTAGTTATTTTTATATACCTAAATTTAGTAATGGGAGATATTCAAACGCACGTCTCAAAGCCCGCATACATTGATCGATAGAATGTTAGCTACTATCGATTTAGCGCTTCAGCTGATAATCTACAAGGTCACAAGCCCTTAATCCAGCGGTTCACAAACTTTTTTGACGAAGGAAAAAGCCTTAATATAATTATAAAAAACTGATTTATATGTATTTATGAATAATCATATTGCAATGTAATATTACGTAATATTTAGGTGGAATATTTAGATGTAACCTTATAATCTCCCTTTGGTAGGTATTTTTTGCAGTATTTTTTAGCCCTAGGGTTCCGCGGAACACACTTTGAGAATGGCTGCCTTAATCAATAATAAAAGAATATTAGTAATTTCAAAGCAAATACAGTTCCTGGATAAGAAAAAGTCTTTGTTCATATAATTCGTTTATATTCCATTGGAAATACGTTGAAATGAGTTGTTGATTAGACTGTAAATATTAAGTAAGTAATGTTTAGATGTTTTGTATATAAATGTGCGGAAAGCCCGACTAAATTGTGCTTCTGTTTATCTCAAAAATATATAATTATCAGCGGGTTTAAAAGACATGTCAAATGTTTAATAAAGGATTTGTGTAATTGATATATGTTATAAACTCAACTTAATAATGTTTTTATTAACACCCATTGGGATCACTATCAGCTAGTGTTCAATTTGACACAAGTCAGGTAACACGTAAAATCTATAAAAAATGAGCAAATATGCAGTGAATATGGGATTAACCAATAAAAACGTTAAATAAGGGAATACCTAATGATGTTAATTTTATGGTTAATATTAATAATATAATTATTATTTTTAAAATGTGGGGAAAATTACTAACGTTATCGGCGATACCATTTGAACGTACATTAAAGAGCAAACAGATTCCTCTATCAATGACAATTTTGCCAGAATTTTTTATACGTTTTAAACCAAAAAATAACTGTTTTTAAATAACCTAATTACTTACTAAATTGTTGGAACTGAAATATCGCATTATACTTTGATTAATTTTGGTTCCAGTATAATAAACTTTAACAACCTTGAATCTTGGGATAAATGTGAGCACATACGGGTGTATTTATTGATTGAGCTTTGTTGTTCGCAAATGAAGCGTTGTGATGCCAAATAATAATATGTCAATAAATAAGAATGTTCATACATTGTGTTTCATTTTTCACCAATTTCTTGGGCTTTTAAAACTGACTAAAATATATCTAATTTTAAAAAACACAAATTTTAGACTTACACAATGTTCCTTAGACTAGTTTTTATAAGTCCAAGTTCTATTTGCTTCAATATATAAAATGTATTGCTTTTAAAATTTGTCAATAGAAACAGTATCTAAGCGACTGCCTAACTACGAGCCAGCAATCATAAATACGCCGATATAAATTAAATATTTTTTGTTTTTATTATTAAACATTAAGCGGATGTCGCAATATGTCGTATCTAAGCAACTGTTGCTTTATGCGGCTATCCTTAAGGACAAAGGAGTTTGTGAAACAATTGCTAAAAGTGATATGGATAACCTAAATATTTAGGGTTTCCGTTTGCGTTTTAATTAAGTATTTAAAAGCAATATGTCAGGTAAGTTATAAGAAAACATATCCCTAAAACTAGTCTGTAATACATACTATATAATAAATGTACATCTTAAATCTTAATTTTTTTTATATCTATTCAAAGTTACGACGTATGTACTGTGATGTTAAAAAGGATTTTGTATTTTCTATTTTTACTGATGTTTTCGTTTAATTTAACAACATTGAATATTAGTACTTGGGTTTGTATTATTAAATTATATCGACATAAATATTTTACTTATACAGTCGAATCTGTATTAAGCGAGAAGTCTAGGGACCCGAATATTATTCTCGCTCATAGAGGTTTCTCATTTAGTTACTCTCACTTATAGAGGTTAAATAAAAGTCGTGGAACAGCCGACTTGCGAGTTTTCATATTTCCATTGAAATATTATTGTAAATATTCTCTCTTACAGAGGTCTAGAGTATAAAAACTCTCACTTAAAGAGGTCTAGATATGAAATGCTTGAATTAACTCTCTCTAACAGAGGTTTCTCACTCTTGCTCATAGAGGTATTTGGGATTAAAAGTGACGGGCCCAGACCATTATTCTCGCTTATAGTTTTCTCACTTATCCAGGCTCGACTGTAATATAAAGAATGTAAATTAGCTTAGGTAATAACTCCTATTATAATTACTTAACATGACGATATAAACCGACTAATTCAGTTGAATATTGGAGCCGAAATTAATAAGTAATATTAATCCACAAGATTTATGTATTAGACTTTAGTAATTTCGGATTTATAAGGTTTAAAAGGTGTCCCGTGTCTTAACACAAATTCATGGATATCTATAGATGGTGGTATTGTAGACGAATTCATTCGCACACATATTCACATTAGTGTGGGAGTATACTTTGTAACAATTACAGTGACCATCCTTTTAATAATTAATTTCAGTATTATCAGAAACTCTATTTGAGTCTAAGCATTTAAAGGAATTCTCAGTATATAATCATTTAGAAGAAAAAAACATACTCTTGTAAATTAATTATTTAATTATATACCTATTTGTTCTTATTTTAGTAGTATATGTATGTATTTATGTATATGTATATATATGTGTATGTATATTATTTGTAATATCTTTATTATTCATTTGTATATATTATTTTATTTTGTTTTTTTTGCACCCTAAACCCCAATTAAATGATAATTCGCGATTTACTATCTTAAGGTTAGTTGCCTGGTAGAGATCACTACTCAGTGATAAGGCCGCCTTTTGTTTCTTTATTTTTATTTTCTCTTAATGTGTGCAATAAAGAGTTATTATTATTATAAATTTTCAATATTTATTATAACCATAAATGTGTCCCAAAACATCGCGTGTTAAAGTCAAACGACTCAATTCTCACGCTGGAATAGAATTTCAATTGTTTTAAAACAAAATAAACTATTGAACAGCGAGGAAATTGCACATTGGCCTGACTTAGGCACTTAAATCGGACGTGACAGGCAATCTAGCCACGTAGGCTATTTAAATAGCTAAGTCTATGTACAGTATTGCCTAGGTTTTACGTTACAAGCGTATAATTCGCGGGCTGTTGCACTTACCGGTCGTGAGGTCTGTTAAAAATGATGGACCATTTGGATAAACTTGACCATACTAGCATTTATACGAGAAATCCGGACGGTAATTTTATTAAGTTTAAAAAATTAAAAATCTATTATCTTTAATGTTTTTTTAACATTTTTTAAAAAATAATTATATTTTTTTAAAATATTAATATCTGAATTTAGTTTTATTATTAATATAAATTATTGTTAAATTAAATGTTTTTATTCTTCATTTAGATAGTGAAGAAAGTGACGGAGAAGGGGGTCTAGGTAATTTAAATCGTTTAATAGTTCGACCTCCAGGACATAGCGGGAAGGCCAAACGTGGGCATCTCTGCTTTGATGCCGCCTTTGAATGTGGGAATTTAGGACGTGCAGATCATATTACTGAGTTAGAATACGACTTGTATTTAAGACCAGATACATGTCGTCCTAGATCACGGTTTTGGTTCAATTTCACTGTAGAAAATGTTAAACAAGATCAGGTAAAAATTTCGTTTTTAGTTCTAATCTTATTTAAAACAGTTACTAGTATTGTGTTTATTTTGTATTAAGATAAATAAAAATTAAACTGTAGATTTTATCTGTTTAAACGTACTAAGTATTTGAATTTTATAGCGATGTTGTTGCCAACGGCCATACTACGTTGAATACACCGGTTCTCGTCCGATCACCGAAGTTAAGCAACATCGGGCGTGGTTAGTACTTGGATGGGTGACCGCCTGGGAACACCACGTGCTGTTGGCTTTTTTGCATTTTTTTATTATTATATTTTTAGTAAAGTTATTTTAAATAAAAAATATACTTTTTCATTATATTTTTAGAGAGTAATTTTCAACATAGTAAACTTGGGCAAAGATAGAACTTTATTCAATGGAGATATGACGCCTATTGTTAGATCGACTTCACGACAAAAATGGTTAGTATCAAGCAACAACAATCAACGAGCTAGTTTCATACAACTAATGTTGTCATAACTTAATTAAAATTAGTGAAGTGGACCATCAGATTTGTCACCCTGACAGGATAGGTTGACACGTTGATTGTTTCTGATTACGCCGTACTGGTACAACGCTGCACCGTGCACCAACTCAGATTAATTATGTGCATAACATGTGTGCGTGGTTCGTGTCAGAGTGCATTTTGAATTTAATTTTGCAATGACTGCATTAGTTTTAATTAATTTTATTTTGATTATTCCACTTAACAAATGTTAACGTCCATGCTACGTTCAATTTTTTTTTTAAATAAAAATGGGTATTGCATTTATTTTTGTCTGAAAACTTTACATACTCCTAATTTAGGACTGAAATTTTTACAGGCAAAGGATTCCTCGTCGTTTAATGTTTTATCATCGCTCAGTGCATCACAGAGGTCGCCGTGTATTAAGTTTGGCTTTCGGATTCGATCGGGAGGAAGACGTGTATCAATTCGCAGCAGCCGCCCCATATTCATACTCGCGACTTCAAAAACATCTTGGCGCATGGGAGAAAAAAGCGCAGGAATTCGCTACACGAGAACAAATTGCTGTGACTACGGTTAGTCTCTTGACTCTTGTTTATATTATATAAAAAATTTGATTACGACTGACACACTGATTGACATCTCCGTCAACTTAAACCGGAAGTGACCCGCTGTGCTTAAAAGTAGCAAACGTTTCAAAACAGATTTATTTATTTTGAAATCTTCAATAAAAATATGGGGAAAACAGTAACAAAAAAGCGCGATGTACATCAATATATAATATATTTATCAGGGCTTGTATGTCTGATCCGATTTTAATATAATTTTTATAGTGTTCCTTGAATGAATTTTTGTAGGAGTATATTTCTAAATAATTCCGTTTACATTTTAGCAAAAACGAAAAATAGATCTAATTACTATTGGTGATTATCATTTGAATAGTACAGCAAAGCAAGACTTGAATCAGAATGTAAAAGGAAAACCCGTGGAGCCGAAGAAGAGAGTTGTTTTAATTTTGTCGAGAGTCCACGGGGGGGAGCCGCCTGCCTCTTTTGTTTGTCAAGGTTTGTGATACTACATAATAAGATAGTATTAATTAAGTCAATTATTATATATAAATAACATCACATTTCAGGTTTTCTAGACTACATGGTAACTACATCAGAAAAAGCAAAGGCTTTACGAAATGGGATAGTTATTCTGGTAATTATTATAATTATCAATTAAAAAAGGTTAAACGTACTAATTTATACTTCTCCAAGCAGGAGTTTAGTGCTATAGGAAAAACTGGCTCAGCTCACGATCGTGCCACTACCGAGGAGAGATGCTACGGAGCACTGTGTTGCCAACCTTTTTCGCCTTTCCGCGTCATATTTACGCATTAAACCGCTTATAATTAAGATTTATATAAGATATTATCACAAAAGGTATAAAAATATTCGAGGAACCATTTGTATTGTTAGAAAGGGAAAAACTGCTGATAGTACGCATAAAGGATGCTTTGATACTGCTCAGTTTGCTGAAAATCTTATATAGGCATATATTACAGATAATCCCAATGTTGAATCCAGACGGCGTATTTCTCGGCAACCAGCGATCAGACCTCCTTGGTTCAGATCTTAATAGATGTTGGAATAAAGCCACGAATTTCTCACATCCGGGACTAATGGCTGTAAACGATTTAGTTAAGAAAATTACTGATGAAAAGGTTAGTCTCTTCTCTTCCTATAAATTTGTTAAAGGTAATTTAATTACATATTCGTTATTACAGCATATACAACTAGATTTCATAATTGATATTCACGCTGATATGAGTCATGAGGGAGTTTTTGTAAGAGGAAATTCCTATGACGATGTCTACAGGTACTTTTATTTATAATAAGTTATTTTATAATTATATTAAACTTTTAAATATCCACTATTTTCGTCATAGATTCGAACGTCATGCAGTCTTACCAAAGTTCTTAGCTGCTAGAATCGAAGCTTGGCGACCAGAAGCATGTATGTTTAATGCTGACAATGGAGTCGCAGGCAGCGCAAGAAGAACTTTGCCAAAAGCCAATATGGATGCTTATACATTGCTCGTATCTTTAGGTGGTCGAAAATTAGCTCCAAGGGGGCCCTATCTACATTACACTGAAGATAGTTGTATCCTTTTTGAATATCTTAATTTAAAACAATATGTTCTCATCTTGTTAAACTATAAATAGATGTTTTCCATAATATTCCTAAACGTTTGGTAGATGCAAAAGTTGGTAGATCTCTAGTAAAAGCGCTGTGTGATTATTATCGACATATTAACGTGATACCGCCAAAAGAAGGGAAGCCTAGTAAGAAACAAACTAATCGTGAACGGAGACGTAGAAGACGACCTTTAATAGAAAGAGATAGGTAGTTTTTGTTTCATTGCTTGCTTTCTTTCATTACATTGACTTATAAATTCACGTTTTTAATTTTTACTAGATCACCAAGTTCATCAAGAGAACGTCGAGTTGTCCGCACCAGAATTCTATCACCACCATTGCCCCCTGCCTCTCCGCCTGCTGCTCGAGGTCCTCCTCCGCGATTACACAGAACATTACCACATATAAATAGACCGAAAACATCGCCTAATATTGATTCTTTGTTACCACTGGTCACAGGTATGTTATTTTAAAATAGAACTATTTATAGCATATATACGAATGATATTTTGACAGGTGTGGCAGTTCAAACTCCCCGTCTAGCCGTAGTAGACCTGAGTGCATATATTCGTACTCCGCGTAGACCCCGCCTGGCAAGACTACCGCGACCCGTACACTGCAGATATACTAGCGACGAATATGATACACATGACTCTGATGAATTATAGAACAAGAATAGTTTATTGTGCAAATAAAAGCCAGAATGAGTATCGTTATCGAGATTTATTTTCTCTCAGTACACATTTGTAGAATTTGGTTTCAATATGAACGAATCAACTTCACCTACATACACAAGACTACGGCTGCAATTCATCACGAATCGTTCTAAATCGATCATAGGAAAAACAAAAGGTCCATCGTCAAAACAAACACTCGGAGCGCGGCATACAACAGTCATTTTATCGACAAGCCGAAAGCGAGCAACGCCCTCTCGTATCAATAAATATCTTTGGCATGAGCCGAACAGACAAAATCACTATATAACAACCGAACTTATTGCTTAATGCCAAACGCAATTCAAACATTCGCGCGTCAGTCCCAGGCGTCCTCGGCGTCATCTTCGTCCTCGGAGACGGCGAACAACCGGCCGTCCTTCACGACGGGAGCGGACCGGGCCGCGGACGAGCGAGCAGCACGGCGACGGGCTAACTCCTCGTCCGCAGCCGAGCGGGGCTTGCGGAATTCGTACACCAACGGGAATATGCGCTCCACCGCCGACTGCACGTCGCTCACGCTGCGAGCTGGAAATACATATCACTCATTATAAATAATAGGCATTTGTCAATGGAGAATACGACAATAAAAATAACCGTTTTGTAATAAAACTATTCATTCAAGGAATAATAATTTCACGTCAGGTAACATTTTTTATGGCACGTCCAATGTGAGTTGTAATAAAAAAACGAACCTTATTTCAATTGCATAAGGGCTTTGGTCTATTCCCATTTAGCAGGTATTCAACATTTGCAGTTTTACTCACTGACCTGTGATTGTGACGCCGCCAGTTGAAAATATTTTTAAAGTTGCTTTGGGATTCAAAAACTTATAAGTAACTCCAGGATGTAACTCTGGTTCATAACTGAAACGAATACGATTACAATTTAATAATATAATGCAAAAGCCCCACAAGTCATATTATACAAGTGATCATTTGTCAATTTTTAAAATACAGGCATTATTGTAAGTATTAATAACAAATATGAAAATGTATACTTAAAAATAGAAAAAACAAATGTTAATATTTTACTACATTCAATTTTACATAATTAGAACAGAAAACTAAACATTCAGTACTAATATAAATTTGGTTACATCTATATATGTATGTAACCAAAATAACTTTTTTCTCTCCGTAAAGTAAATCTAAGTCTTTGAGGCACTTTTCCCAAGCAATCAATCAAAATTACGCGGGCCTTGAGCAACTGCCAAAAATGTGTATTTATCTCGCCGTATCAGATATCATAAAGGTCCTACTCGTATGGCAAAAAGCCAAATATAGCGTTAAATAGATCTACGAATCTCTAATTAATATTTGTCTATCATTTAATAGTTTAATCAAAAGTTAGTTAATATGAGGAAAATATATATAAAATATTATTAACAATGTATAAACTTCTATGACATTAAAAGTAAATTATCTAAAACAAATACACATAATATATGTAATTAGGTGCATATTGTCTGAATTTTATTTGTAATTGTTAACAATACACACTTCTGCTATTTCTAAAGTAAATAATAATAAAGTGATACTCACTCTGCTTCTTTATATTTTTCTGAGAATGATACAATCCTTATTCCAAATGGCATTCTACACGTTCCTAATACATTGACTACACGATAGTTTCTGAAGCGCACTTCGAAGCCTAGTTTCTGAAGCGCGCGCGCGTACTTCCTGGCGGCGACCTTGGCTTGATCCTCGCTCGTGGCCCCCGTGCACGTGACTCGCCCAGACGACCAGATAGTCGCCGTCGTATATGGTCGACGCAGTTTCATCGTCACCATACCATTTTCGCGGCGAAATTCAACATTAACACCATTCAAAGCTATTTGTCTCAAATTTAGGTGACACTTTACACTAAAACTGCAAACTACATTGTTTATCATAATGTCTATTTCTGGTGTTTCTTCATCGTCCGCCGGAGACTGCTCGTCAGCCGCGACTTCCATCTTCACCTCGACCTCGTCCGTGCTCTTCTCACAGTACTGGTGGTCGGGCAACATGCTGCCGCCCACTGAGATGACGTGCGCACTCTTGCTGAGCTCTTTGATCCCATTTTCTTGGACCAATGTCGCCATGGCCTCTTGGGCAAACTGAAATTGACATAAATTAAAGTTTTAAAATGTATTTTAATAATAAAACAGATACAGTAATAGAACATTTGCCATTATAAAATATGTCAGAGATGACCGTCCGATGAATGTTCCGTCTAGACTGAGATCTAATTACATAGACTTGTAACATTTGAAAATAAAAACAATTGAAAATTCAATTTAATTTTAAGTTTAACAAACAAGCAATAAAGGGTTTATTGAATTCCATAGATTGCACAACAACCAATTCCAAAACAACACACAATAATGCTATTAACCACTATGAAATGAGCTATGTAACAACATAATGGTTAAACAATTCTGTTATCACCACAAAATAATGTTTGTAATTTCTTTTCTTAATTTTAATTCAAACATATGATAACTTTCAAAGAAGCACACATTTATCATAAACCCTAAACATGCCAAGATTAAACTCAAATTATTTTAATTAGATCAAATTTAACTCCAAACAAAATTGTGTAATTTGTGACTAATCATTGATTGAATCATTCAGAATTCATTATTATTATATCCAATAACACATATTCCAAACAACATTTAAAAACTCTTTTTATGTTATTATATGGTGTAAGCAAAAGATTTCTAAAGATAAGATAGTGAGAGTTACCCACATCATAATCAGAATCTCAACACCATATCCACTCTAATCATAGTTGCAGGTAGTATTACAATTTGTTTATTCCAATGACATAACACACATGCTAAATAATTGTGTAACTTATATTCAACTATTTATCTTAAAGTTATAACTTGAAAAATAAAGAAAACTAGGTCATTGCTCTCCATACTACACATCACAGCATCGAATTTCGCGCAGATTCGATGGAGGGGCGATGATTTGGGGCACTTCCCACGACGCGGCGCGACCGACGTCGCTCGCACAGCTGACTGCCGGACGGACACGCCTCCCCCCGCGCTCCGACAGCCAGACCCCCACACTCACACTTGCACTTGATACATTATGCACATGCCTTGTCCCATCCGTCCAGGGGCATTTTATTTACATACTTCAGTCCTTTAACTACCTGACATCGTTAATTTTAGACACATAAAGGAATGTTCACCACAACTTAGCAGCATCTCGATTTTAGTTATTTACCTTTCAGGTCTACCTAATTTAACCTATATCAAAAACATTTAAAAATAAGTGGCTAATTTAGCAGTTGTTGACCCCCATAACGACCTGGATCACACGTGATTAAATCACAAAGAACTTTTGTCACTATGGATAAGATAAGCTTAAACTAAGTACATTTGCGAAGAGCTATTATTTATTACTACAATCTCTCATTATAATTGATAGAAAGGAGATCTAAAAATAATGTTCATAAGACGAAGGAAAGGAAAAGAATAAAAAAATGGGCACACACCCTTTCTATACAAAGAACAGCGATCGAGTGGAGGCACTATTAAAACTTTTTAAATTTTAAACTATTAGACTGAAATATTAAAACAACCATTTACCTGAAATAATGTGATATATTTGTCAGAATTATTTTTATACCAGCAAAGTAACAAATTTCATTGCAAATAAAACGAAGTTGCAGTAATTTTCAGTGTCCTGTCGTAATCAATTTCAATTTTCTTCACACTAAATATTCAATTTAATAATATGGAAAATAACCCACAAAAATTCAGCAACTCGCTAATAAATGCAAAACCAAAAATCTTATGCACATCCTGCTTTTAGCACCGCCATGTTCATTATCGACGAACAAACGAATGAAACGCCAGTACACCAAAGAACTAATGAATGAAAAAAAGGAATGAATCATGTAGAAAAAGTATTCTCGCTCTATGAGCCAAGAAATAAATGTTGTTGTTTATGGTGATATTGTTACCGCAGTATAAATACATTAGTCGAGGAGTATATTATTATTATCATATATAAGTACTTCAATTGAAATTAGAGTATTTAAAACATAAAAGAAATCTCTCTTACAGCATATAAATATTAAGGTACACGCAGATGTTACAAATTCCGCATTATAATTAATTATATTTTTGTTTACAATATTTGTCTATGGTTAGCAGGGTTCTTTTTCGTCGCCATGCCATTGCAAACTTCATGCGAAACGCGACTAACTTCACAATACTGTTTGACCATCGTTCTTCGATCGGGCGGTTGATTATTTCGTAATATTAGAGTATTATTTTACAAATGTGCCAATAAATTTTATTTACAATTACTTAACGTAATATTTTCTTTAAGTACAAAGTATTATAAGTGAATAATAAATGGTGATGTTTGCAAACGTGCATATGCTTTGTTGTGAGATTCACCTTTATCTCCTGTCATTTTGATCTGTAGCCATTCAATTTTACAGCTATAGACATTCGATAATGAAACAAAAGTTACGATTCGCTGCGGCACGTTGAAAATACGGTAGTGCCAGTGAAAATAAGTGTTTGTAACTGACATGTCGTGATGAATCTTGTCAGGGCTGTGATCGGGAGAATGTGTGGTGATATTTAGTAGCAGAAGTAGTGGGACTATGCACAGCATGGAAGCGGTAATGGACGAGGACCGCGCACGGCGATTGCAGGCTCTGGAGGAGCGGTTGTGCGACCCGCGCTGTACGGGCAACGTGGATTGTCTGCTGGATACAGTCACCGCGCTCGTCTCCGACTGCGACCATCCTGCCATTCGTCGCATGAAGAATGTCGAGGCCTACACCAGCAGATGTAAGTTTTTGTAATAATATATCCATGTACACAAATTGTAGTGAATATGTAGGTATATTTTATGATAATTATTAAAAAATGCTTCTTAAAACATTAATTTGGAGTTTATATGGCATAATAAAGTATTTAAAAACTTCGCACATTGCGGTTATCACAGTATTTTTATAATATGTAAACTTAATATTGGTGTCTTTAGAATGCTACATATGGAGTGATTCATACAATATTATGTAAATAAAATTATTATCTATTTGTTTAATTTGTTATGTATTAAAACTAACATAACTTTAGAGATGGTATAAAGCAAATAAAATATGTTTTTTGTTTATTGTATTTGGTAATTTTAATTTGAATTTGTTTTTAATGTATAATATGAGTGTTCTATCATTTCATTGGTCTTTATAAAGAAATTATATTTAATATCTAATTTGCAAATGAATTATAACTTAAAGTATCTTTTTTGCATTCAAAACAACTCAGTGATGGAATGAACTTTTACCAAAATTCATTTTATATACCATTGTTTTTTTTAGATGAAGCTTTTGCTTCAGAAATTATGGATTTGCGCATGAAAGCCACAGATTTTGATCTGATCAAGGTCATTGGTCGGGGGGCATTTGGTGAGGTCCAACTAGTCAGACACAAGTCCACTCGCCATGTGTATGCCATGAAGTTACTAAGTAAAGTTGAGATGATCAAGAGGTCTGATTCCACTTACTTCTGGGAGGAGAGACACATCATGGCTCATGCAGACTCACAGTGGATACTCAAACTTCACTTTGCTTTTCAAGACCATAAATATCTGTACATGGTGATGGATTACATGCCTGGCGGAGATCTCGTTAATTTTATGTCTGATTATGATATACCGGAGAAATGGGCCAAGTTTTATACTATGGAGATTGTATTAGCCCTAGATGTTATACATGGTATGGGGTTTGTACATAGAGATGTTAAACCAGACAATATGTTAATAGATAAATATGGTCATTTAAAACTTGCTGATTTTGGCACTTGCATGAGAATGGGGCCCGATGGTCTAGTAAGGGCCAGCAATGCTGTAGGCACTCCTGACTATATTTCTCCAGAAGTATTGCAGTCCCAAAATGGTGAAGGGATTTATGGCCGTGAATGTGATTGGTGGGCTGTGGGAATATTTCTTTATGAAATGTTAATTGGTGATCCACCATTTTATGCTGATAGTTTAGTAGGAACCTATGGAAAGATCATGGATCATAAAAACACCTTACATTTCCCTGATGATGTACAAATTTCTGATGAAGCAAAATCACTTATAAGAGGTTTACTGACAGACAGAATAAAGCGTTTGGGACGAAACAGTGTAGAAGAAATTAAACAACATCCATTTTTCTACAATGATCAGTGGAGTTTTGATAATTTGAGAGACTCTGTACCTCCCGTGGTGCCAGAGCTCTCTAGTGACGATGATGCCAGAAATTTTGATGATCTTGACAAGGCAGAGGTGTTAGACGAATCATTTCCTGTGCCAAAGGCATTTGTGGGCAATCACTTGCCATTCATTGGATTTACATACAATGGCGACTATCAACTTTGTACTGGAAAACATAAACCTGCAGATGTAGTAGATACAACGTCAGTAAATCATATAAATAATGTTGGATCTGAAGCTCTTTTGCAGTTAGAAAGACTCTTAGAGAGGGAGAGAGATTGTCGCCGTCAACTCGAGGACAGCCAGGCGGCTCTTTGTGCGCAATTAGATGACTTAGCTCAAAGAGATTGTCATAATAAACAAATAATTGCTGATTCTGACAAAGAAAGAGCTCTCTTACGACATGATTTGAAAGAGCTACAAAGAAAAGCAGAGATGGAAATAGAAATGAGAAAGAAATTGGAATCAAACTTAAATGACGCGAAACGAAGATTGGACGAAGAGCAAAGTAAACGATCTAAGGAATTTACGAATTTACAAATGTATAACGAAAAAATTAATGCTTTAGAGAAACAGCTGATTGATTTAAGAGAGAAGTTAAAACAAGAGGCAGATTCGGCAGCTAAATCTCGCAAGCATGCTGCTGAGCTGAGTGCCGCTCAAGCTGCTGCTGCAGCCGTGAACGATGGCACTGTCACCAGTCTTCGTGCACAACGAGATGCACTTGAAAAAGAACGAACTGTTCTCTCTGAAGACTTAATATCTGTCAAATCTGCTAAACAAAGGTTGGAGTCATCAATAGCAGAAGCTAATAGCAGACTGAGCGCTGCACATGCTGAGTTGGATAGATCTTCACTGCGAATGTCACAGATTATGGTGGACAATAAACAGTTGCTGGAGAAGGTGTCTTCCTTGGAGAAGGAATGTACATCTTTGACACATGAATTACGAGCTTCTAAGCGCATGTTTGAGCAGGAAGTTCGTGCACATCAAGACACACAACGCTCGCAGATGCTGTCCAAGGAGGAAGCAAACATGGAGATTGTCAAAGGTGAGCTCTCGAAAGTTTATTTTTATAAATTAAAATAAACTATTAATAATTTAAGAAAATCCCTTTTATATTTCAAAATAGCACCTTGTCCTTTTTGCATGCTTCAGGGAGATTGGAAAAGATTTTCAAAGGTATGATGGTAATTCAGAAAGCTTTCTGTGTTGTGATAGATGGTACTTCACAAAATGATCTAGTTTTTTTTGTTGTTGTTGTGATATTTAGGCATTTTTGTACATCACTATTATTATATGCTTTTGCAATATCTCACTTTTTTATTTTAAGAAAAAATATTATTTTAATGTAATATAAACATAAAAACATAATTGTGTCACATAGCTTATATTGATTAGAAAAACAAAACATATGCATATGCAACATGAAAAAGACTGCTTTAGAATATATGACAAAATTCATGAAAATATTATCTTCAGCCTTGCAAGCAAAATTGAGTGAAGAGAAATCATGCCGCCAACGCGCCGAAGCCATGTCACAGGAGAAGGAGCGACAAATGTCTATGCTCAGCGTTGACTATAGACAGATGCAACAGAGATTACAGAAGTTGGAAGGCGAACATCGTCAGGAAAGTGAAAAGGTGCATACATAATTATCATGGCAAATACTCTACAACTAAGAGTCATTTCAAACTATTAGTAAATGTTAAAATTATTGTTATGATAGGTGATCGGGCTACAAGCGGCTCTGGAACAAGAGAGTGCTGCTCGTTGTGCCTTATCAAGTGAGATTTCGGCAGCAGAAGCCACCGCGCGCGCCGCCACGGCTGACAAGGACGCTCGGTCACGTGACCTGGCTTCAGCTCGCCATCAACTGCATGATGCTTCACAGAAACTCGCCGCTGCCAGTGCTGAGAGGGATCTTCATTATGCTAGGGTATGCTTTGTTTTCAAATTGTACTACTTAATGTCCAATTTAGACGCAATTAGTTTAGGTATCGGATTATTATGGATTAAGATTGAATGAATCGGTAAACAAGTTAGTATAGTTAAAAAAAAAGTATCAAAGGATGACTATTTACAAATATACATAGTAAAAAAAACATGAATCATAGATTGAATATTAATGTATTTTGAAGCACTCTTATCTGTATTTTCTAGAACTACTGAATTTTTTTTTTCTTAGATAAAATTTCGTTTATAAAAATTATTATTATTATTTAGATAATTATCACCTATGTTTAGTCATAGATTACGTGCGACATTCAAACGGTAGTGTGTTCTATTGATAATGTGCTTGTTCTATAAATACGTGCCTTTAAAATAAAACTGGTTTTAATTTCCCCCTTTGTGTTAATTTTAGTAGGAAGTATTTTTTTCTCTATGGACTCCTGTGACAATCGCAAATAAATAAATTCTTTCTTAATTATAACACCTTAGTCAGTGTTATTTCACTCAAATAGTGACACGTTATGACCTTATTTTAGTGTCTAAGGTCGTTTTCCTTACTTTATTTCGCACAACACCGCGGTGCTATCAGTAACACATTTGTTTACTATCTACTAAGTCAGAATTGATTTATCGGCCCTAAGCTTACAACCGATTTATATAAAAGTTTACACGCACTTTAGTAGGATTCGTATATTTCGTAATTATAAATAGAATAGTTTTGGGCACTCTTCTGTTATTATTGTATAAAGAAATGACAGTTGAAAGTCTTAAAATTTAGTTGTCACATTTTATTCTCAAATTGGCGTATTGCTGCCTACTAATCATCAGTTGCCTATACCAGCATATGCAAGTAGAGTTAGTCCCAAGCGATGTTGGTTTAAAAATAAAAACAGCTATAACGTATAAAATGTTTGATGCAATAATATGTGATAATCGCAATAATAATCTTGTTGAAATAGTCCTCTAATATTAGGACATTTGAGTCATCAGTAAACATACGCACGTATGAACGCGTTTTTACCTTACATGTTTCTTTAAACGGAATTAGGGCTGCCATTTATTTGGGTGCGCATTATTTAAATTTTAATTAATTTTTAATGGAGTTATTGTGAGTCTAATTAGAAGCTAGTAGGTGAATGTTTTGTTTATTTTAATCTGACATTTCGAAAGCTTTGTAGGCTATCGTGATCACGTCGAGACTGTATTCTTGTAGAGACTTGGCAAAACTACGTACTTTTAATACTGGATTTTAAAAATATCGTAATAATTTGATCATATCTTACAGAAAATATAAGACATTGAATATTGCTTTTTATTTTGTAAAAAAGATTGTGTAATATAAAATTTGAATTAAAAGTAGGCAGCCTTATTTATAAATAAACTTTAGTGTTCGTGCGGTTTTTCTCAAGTTCAACGTGTTGCTCATGAACACATGAATAAAATAGACAATTTGGACAATATGACGATTTTATTTTCAAATGGCTATTGTTTTTAATTAATATTAAGAATTCTCGAAAGAATGCAAGCGGTTGATTTCTCAATAAAATTGTATCATCTATTAGAATATTTCCAGTAAATTCTTACACACGCGCAATGCCAATTTATTACGACGATCACAAAGTAATTACGAACTGTAATATTGATTGTAATAAAGTTTTATTGTTGCGTAATTATAACGAAAATATTTTCGAGTATTCGTAATAATATGCCGCCCACGCGTTTTCTCAGTTTTAAAGGATTCTGGCTGCCTTCTTATTATTATTTTAAATCGGTCCAGTAGTTTTACTATCATGGAAAGGGAAATTTATGTCTTTAAGGCTTGAAGTTATTGGCGTTAGTTCGGTTTTCGTTTTAAGAAAGACTTTGTACTAGGTAACGTAGTCGTAAATGTTTGCACAAAATGTGGGGATAGTTCGAGGTTGACCTAACAACATATGACGTCATATTTGACGTAGATTATGAAGGTTACAGAATGACAACTTTAAGAAGGAAGAGGTGTAAATTAATGTTTGTTTTATTGATGCAATAAAAACATTATGACATAGAAATAATAATAACAATAATGGTTATTGCATATGCATGTGTTAGAATGAATTATATTTTAATTAGCATGTATCTGACATTTTTAATTTATCTATAATGGCGGTTGTACATGACACATCAGGCTACTATTAAAGGAGTGTACAAATTATATTATGCCCAATTAATATTATGCTGCTTTTGTTTCAGTGTGAAGAGCTCCGTCGTGAAGTGGAGAATGAACAACATTTCTGTCAGGTGTACAGACGTGAGGCGGGTGAGCTGCGTGCTCAACTTGAGGATAGCGTCAGGGAATTGGAGCAGGAACGTGGCGGGCTTCTGCATAAACTACAACTTGCAATCGCGAGAGCCGATTCCGAGGCTTTGGCGAGGTATGGTTACGATTGTGAGGAATTAAATCTGCTTTCAATTATTTTCTCTTCTTTTAGAATTTAAATGACTTGAAAAACTTGAAACTCAGTTTTTTTGAAATATTCTTGGTCACAGATCAATAGCCGAAGAGACTGTGGGCGATTTGGAAAAGGAGAAGACTATGAAGGAACTGGAATATCGCGACACTATGGCCAAGTTGCGCGCCGAGCTCACGGCAAGAGATAATTTAGTACAAAGCCTAAGGGATAGAGATCATGAGCATCTTGCCACTATTGATTTGCAACGGAAGGTGAGCGTTTTATTTGGTCTATTGGACATTGGATTCATATGTTTGAAGAAATGCAAAATTAAGCTCTTAAACATGAATATATAATTTTAGGAGGTGGATGAATTACGTCGCAGTGGTACAGCATTAGCGGAACGTGTCGCGTGCCTTCAGAGAGCTCAAGAAGATGTTGATAGATTGAACAAGAAACTTAACTCGGAGACATTGCTCAAGCAACAAGCTGTTAATAAACTCGCTGAGATTATGAATAGGTATGTATATATACAATAAATAAGCTGTAATTTTCTGTCACGTTTCTTTGTAACCTGTTAATTTGCTAAAGGAAAACAATTACAATTGAAATAAATCAATACATACACACAATGTAAATAATGATGATGGTAAAAATTAAATCTTTCTTGAGGTTATGTTATTATACGATTGACAATTTTCAAATGGATACAGATTGGATTTTGGACTGAAAGAAAGGAAGAACTATATTCTTATCGTTTCCTCTGCGTGCATTTGTCGAAGTTGAGGCATGTGTGAAAGGAATACAGATATTTCTTAGCCATTTATGACACCGCGATCGTTTCTCTTTCTATCGCTTATATACCTATAAAAACTGTATCCATTTGAAAACAACGTTAATAGTGGCAGAATATTCATTGGTGGAAATAGATTTGCTCTGTGCAATACATGTGATTACTATATTTAGTTTTGTTTTATGTTATATACTTATAATCCAATTACTCATACAGAAAGGACATGAATCCGGCGACGGCCAAAAATAAGAGCAAGATGTCTGTCCGCAAAGAGAAGGACTATCGCAAGTTACAGCAAGAACTGACGCGCGAGAAAGAGAAGTTCGATCAGCAAGTTGTCAAATTGCAACGCGATTTGCAAGAGATACAGCAACAACTGCTCGAAGAACAACAGACTAACAGGCGGTTCGCTATGGAGGTAATTCATAATTGATAATCATTTTTATTTTATAAAAAAATTGTTCTCTGCTGTTGACATTTTTTGAATTAATATGTACATGCTGTAGATATTAGATAAAAGTACACAAACATAACACCCTGGCTTCAAAGAAGTATCTACTTTTTCAATAATTATATATTATTCAGAATATATTCAACTTTTTGGAACAAGCCCTCTGCACTCAAGCCCCAAGTGTCCTCTCTGTCAGTAGTGATGTCGCTGCATCAATTCGTCGGTCATAGTGTTGTCGATTTGGCCGATTTATGTTCCGGCCTAACAGTACTTATAATATGTAAATAAATATTTGGTCCGCCTGGGACCCGAATCTGAGACCTTTCCAAATCCGACAACACAGACTTAAAACAGAATATCTGGGGTCGCGTATTATGTAAAAATAGATACAGATATAGATAGCATATTATCTTTTAGAAGAATCCAATTAAAATTATGTTTTGTAGTAAATTAAAACTCTTATTCTAGGTGGACAGCAAAGATGTGGAAATCGAGCAGCTCAAAGAAAAGATAGCCGCCTTAACCAGCGAGACAGCTTCCCAGTCTTCAGCCGATGCAGAAGATGGTGAAACAGAACAAACGTTAGAGGGATGGCTCTCAGTGCCTTTCAAACAAAATATTAAAAGACATGGTTGGAAGAAACAATACGTAGTTGTGTCGTCTAAGAAAATTATATTTTATAATAGTGAAAGTGATAAACAGAACACCACTGATCCAGTCATGATATTGGATTTGAGGTAAGTTTGGTCCAAAAAGAAAACATGGGTACACCGACTCTGTTATTAATGTTTAATTTGTTTTTAGCAAAGTGTTCCACGTTCGTTCCGTAACTCAGGGTGACGTGATACGGGCTGATGCTAAAGATATCCCCAGAATATTCCAGTTGTTATATGCTGGAGAGGGCGAAGCCAGAAGACCTGGAGAGACTAATGATACGCCCAGTGATAATAATGACCATGGGGGTATGATTTTTATCATTTATCAAACATGTTTAGTTTGTGATTTTAAAATGTTAGTTCAGACTGAACATAAACTTTAACATATAATAAGGAATACGTAATAAATAATATGATACTTTTTTGTTTTTATAGCAATAGCTCATAAAGGCCACGATCTGGTGAGCATCACATATCACATACCGACCGCGTGTGAAGTCTGCCCGCGGCCATTGTGGCATATGTTCCGGCCACCGCCCGCATTTGAATGTCGACGTGAGTATTTTCATTTATGTTTAAGGTTTTTGTTGAAATGGCAAATACTAATCGCGAATATTGTCGGATCTAGGATGTCGTATGAAAATCCACTCCGAGCACGTGTCCGAGGGCGAAGGCGTGGCCGCATGTAAGCTGCAGGCCGACCGTGCGCGTGAGCTGCTGTTGTTGGCAGCTGCTGCGACTGACCAACGACGATGGGTGGCTAGGCTGGCGAGGAGGGTCACAAGATATGGATACAGGGCTCATCGCGCCGGACATGACCCCGCCAAACTATCGCCACGGTAATGCCATTATTGTCGAATTATATTTGAGAGATTCGAACGAAATTATAAAATTGACTTATTGTACTCCAGTGACTCCATGCGGTCAAATCTGAAGGCCGCGTACATGAACACGTCACAACGCAGCTCTACATTGCCTTCTAATGCGTCGATACCCCGACCATGACGTTATAAGTGTTGCCAATATAAATAAGTCTACTATTACCAGGTATATTGATGTTTTTTGTAAGTCAAAGTCAAAAAAGTTGAAGATTGGAATATATATTTTCAAATAATTCAAATGAGATTGGATATTATTAAAATTGACTGATTTTTTAGACTAAAATTACATATCAGTTTTCCCAATTTTGTTTTAAACATACGTTCAAATGGTGTTACCAATTTTAAAAAAATCTAGAAATTAATTCCAGTCTTTTTATTTATGACTTTGTATGCTGTTTAAAAATGGAACTACATTGTAATAGGTTTGTGTAAGTCATTAATTTTAAAAACCTACGTCTGTATTCAGATTTATGATTGCTTAAAACATTTAATAGCATTTTTTTTGTAATGGTGTTCTGAAACCATTTTTTTAAAATGAATTCGCTGACTTTTTCATAAAATCGGGGCCGAGACTCGAATCCATTATTGTATATTGTTAATTTTTGTTATTTTTTAGATTTGTTTTGTTGGGTAGCTTTCTCATATTAATTTTTAATTTAACTCATATAACGCTTTGTTAAGAATCGATTTATTTTTAATAATATACGACATTGGTGTTCATTCTCGACTTCCATGACTTCTTTGATCATAGTACAATAAATAATGAACGGTCATTTGTAACAAAGTTTTACTAGTCCATGCAAATATATATGAAACTTTGGCTACATCATTAATGTTAAATTTTCTGACTAAAATACCCAATTAATACGTCCATTGTTTTCTTTATATATACGTAATGTTCAGGGTATTTCAGGCGATTAGGGTGCAACAGTTCTTTGTTTGAAAATTTCCATCAAAATTTTTGAGATTCATATTTTGTTCTACTTTTAGAGTTGTTTACTGACATCAATCAGCTGGGGGTCGGTAAATCAATCCTTACTTAAATATAAGACTAGTTTACTATCAGATTTAAACCATAATCCAAACGAAGTATATTAGAATAAATAGTGACAAATACATCGAATATAACAAATGATATGAAAAGATATTCGCGTTTAGTTATGTTTTTTTGTTTTATATAATCTCTGGTTGGAATTACATAATGGCCGCTCGCCCTAGACAAGTTAAATGAACACAGTACAGTCGGCAGCAAAAGTCTCGGGGTGCATTTAATGTTCCAAATGATTTAACTTATATCGTGGTCGGATTAAAGTTCTTGTCATATATCAATGAGATATAGGTCATTGTTTTGTTCATATATCTTTTTTTGCCGACTGTACACATCGTGTTGGCAGCGTCCGCTGTGATAATTATGTAATTTATATTTTGTACTTAGAATTTATTATTATTATTAATTAATTATTTCCAATGGTTATTTTTGACAATTATTATTTCATTTAATATTGCATTATGTAAATATTGTTTCTTAATTGTGTTGATATTATCTTCTAATAATTTTTGCTTGTATATGTTTTTTTTTAATTATTATTTTATTTTAGAGAATTGACTTGTTTCTTGTTAGGATTGGTGATTGTTTTGTTGCGGTTGGCGTGCGGGTATTTTTCATTTAGCATTTGTTTATTTGTTTTTTTTTAAATTAACGCTTAAAATTGTTCTTCTCACGTTGTTTACGGTGACATCGTAAATATTGTGCAGTTGTGAATTAGCAATCTCAATGCATTTAATCTTTTTTTTTCTATATATTTTATTATAAATTCGAATACAGTTTAGTTTATTAATAAGTTTAAGTGTAGAAAAACTTTTGATGGCTTCGGTCTCCTTATTCGAAAACGGAAATAAGACGTAAGAGAGCGTTCAAGTATTACGTAACGCAATTCTTGAAGATTTTTGACCTTCCTTCCCAAAACGTTACGTAACACTCAAATGAGCATTTTTACCTATAAAAGTCACAACAGTCACGTATGCGTATCACATGTTTAAAACACTTATGAACACTGACAACGGAAACAATAAAAATGACGTACAATACATTCGAGGGATTCCCCGAAACATAAGTGAAAAGGGTTGCCAACTTAGGAGATTCTAATTCCCTTTTTTTTCTAACACGTCGTTCGAACCTCCCTCTCGCTACTGTAACGCATCGTAACGTTTTATAAGACCCCCAAATTGCGTTATGTAATACTTGAACGCTATAATCTAATTATTTTGTAAGGTACTGTTTTCTTGTACAGTGTTAAATACATATTCATTCGCAGGGAATGTAGACTTGCCTGGATACTAAACGAAGTACGGTGCCATGTTTCCTTTAAGGCCCACTCACCACGGAAGCGTGTCCTCATTATATCTCTATTATTTACTAGGGGCATTGATGTTCTACATTGGTGTGTAAAACGCTAGTGGACAGTGGGGCTATTGTTGCTCAAAACAGCTCTGCACGTTTAAGTAGATACTTATGGACAGGAGATACTTGGGTACTTAATGCATGTGGACTTCCGTTAGTAAGACCATTTTCTTTAGTGTTTAGTCTCAACGAATTTTCAATATAGATGACAATATGTTTTATTTGTTTGGATAACTCGTTTTTATTATCTCCTCAAAGTTGATATAGGCAAGGAGTGACATATCAAATTGAATCTTGCTTAGGTTTGGGGCAGGAAACGTTTTTTTTAAGCCAAAACGCATGAGTTACGGTATATTTTTGGATAGAAAAGAATCATAATGCCTTAAACGAGTTTCTAAGATGCCATTATAAGTGACTGCCAGTTGTGATGTAAAAAAGTACAAAGTGACGGATAGGGAGTGGGTGGCGTCACGAGCTGTGATAGGAGTCAGTGAACATCTGGTGCTAGAGGAAGGGTTTTCCACACGTGTGTATATGTATTTCTTTGTTAATTATTAACGCTTTACATTCCTCCGTTAAGCCTGTCACAGACGTAGCTAAGATTACTATAGAAAATATATATATGGCAATGAGTCGTAATTCTCTGTGACGGCTGGTTGGTTTGGACTGGGTATTATTCTTAAATCTGTCCCAGTCTGAACGCGCCGTTATATTTGCTCCCATCTTGTTGATAAACCGTTGAATCTATGTTATTTTGTTGATAATTGTTTTGTCTCTATTATGCGTGTTGTTTATTCATATATTTGTCTCGCTCTCTTACACTTTTAGTGTCATTCGCGCGCACACGTGTGTGGGTGAATAGCGTAGTTGCAATAATTTAATGCAGATTTTAATTAATACAATTTTTATTCATTTTTTTTCCAAATAACGTCGTCTTCGAAACCGAATTTATGACATAGGTGATAAAGAAAATTTTTGGGTTATACCGTTTATAAAATTCATCCAAAGTCCTATTTGTGACAGATTAGTTGAGTAGTAGAGAAAAAAATGTGTTCGAGTTGTTTATTATGGTCTGCGTTTATTGCTAGGAATACGTAATATCAATTAATATCGTATTTTTTATATTCTAATAAAATTGATTTACTTATTGCGTACTTAATTATGATGAAAAAAAAAAACAAGAAAAAAACGCTTATTATTATTATTAAAAATGCATTTTTGTTTTGTAATTTTTTAACGGCAGCTTTTCGTTTGTTTGTCTTCATTCCATACAAATAATGTAACGTGTAAGTTGTAACGGATCATTCATTTGCCAAAGAAATTTTGCAAATATTAATATCTGTGCCTCGTGAAATTTGATTGGAATTGATTTTTGTATATTCTTTAAATAGTTATTTTTTTAAATTCTATTGACTAGTTTAGTTGTCATAATCTCAATTTATTTACATAATTGTAATAGTTGTACATTAATTAATTAGATAAAGGAAAAGTGCTCGATTTGATTTATTAAACAGTTTGGCGATTCCACTTAAAGATACATGTTCTACGTCGGAGCCATCGGTGATATGGTGGTTCTGATTTGGGATGTGTTACATTTTAAACAGCGCCATCTGTAGGTCGCTGGTGGAGTCGCGACAACGGTTTGAGGAAATTAATATTCAAATAAATCATGTCATTTACATAATCAAAAGTTTATATTTTTTTACTTGAAAATGAATAAATTACTATTATTGTGTATATCGTAATGTTTCTTTCTCTAAAATGTAAGTTCCTAACTAGCTAGCTTTTTTCTTTGTGAATTGATTTTTTAGCTTTTGCTTCGAATGTCTCTTCCAATTAATTAATTAATAAATACGAATTCATGTATAGTCGGCGACTGCATAGCAGAATACGATCTTTTAAATATTTACTTTAGCGCTTTCATTCTAATCTCGGCGTTATTCTGATCCAACTTTTACAATTATTCATTTGACACGAGCCAATTTCCTTTTGAAGTGTGTTGCAAGTTTCAGTGGTATTTTGTGATTGGATTGGAATCGCTTTGAGTGTCAAGAATACGGCCTCAATTCTGGGCCTAAAATACGGACAATAACAATTGAAGCTCATTGAAATCGTTGTACGATTGTTGCCTAATAATATAATATGACGTGCCTTAGTACCAACACCCCATATCATAATTAGACTATATTATATGTAACAATAATTATTTTGTACATATGCATCTAGATTAAATCAATATATTTTCTAAGATATTTGTACATTGTAAAGATTATTTCATAAAATTAATGCCTAGCTATAAGTGCTACATTTTGTGAAAAATAAAATAAATAACATTACAAAAATTTCAGTGTTTTATTCTTTTATTTCCATTTTCGCGTCAATTTTCTTTTAAATTCTCATTAGGATACATTTATTGTATTAAATAACAAAGTATTAGAAAAAAATATAAATGCGTTACATTAAATAAATGTGCTCTTCGCGTAAATAATGAATTATACTTAATTATTGGTTATTAAATTTAAAAAATGTGCGCAAAATATTCCCGCTCTTTTCAGAGTTAATCCACGAAATTATAATAATAAAGCTCACTGCTTTTAAATCTTTATGCTTCTATGAAGAATGGACTTAATAGTTCAAATATTAATTACAAAATAAATGTTAGTAAATAGATTTTCCTTAGAACTAAGTAACAAATTAAAATAACCCGACAGATTTCTTCAAATCTTTCTGTTTCCATGCTGGCAACCCTCTAAAGTCATTGTATGAAACGCCGAACGTTGCTACGAAGTCGTCATGGGTTAGATATAACTGAGGACAAGGGAATATTTATTTGTAACATAAAAAAAATATCTTAGAATAAAAAGAAATATTTGTAACAGCTAGGAGAAATTCTTAATTTGTCATTATTTAAAATTGCCACTGGCTGCAATAATAACGCTTTGGCCAGGAGCTACTCAGATAATTATGAAATAAATTGTCAACTGTTTTTCAATTCGGCTCCTCTCGTTTCAAATGGAAGGTTCTCTAAAACTGATTTTGCTAAACTATCATTTTCAACAATTGTATGCAACAAATCGCCATTATTTACATTATTATTCTTACCTCTTTAGCCAAAGGGTCAACATCGGGCGGCAAATGCTCCTTAGATCCTTTCAACACGGCTAAGGGATACTTCTCGTGTTGATCAAATCGGTTCGCATTGTTGCCGGTCTGTATCGCACTGTTGCTCCCGTGGACTATTGCTTTCCCCTCTAACGCGCTTACGATTGCACTGAATGTTTTGTGGCCCTGTATACAGAAAAAGATTGTGTAATATTGATGACCTATCTACAATTTGCATTCCTGTATGCCATATGTGTTAGTTTTCACATCAATTGGGCATTGTAGCGAACTAATTACATTAATAATTAATATGTAGAGATTGGGGATGAGTCATCTAACTTACCTTCCACATACTGGGTTTCCAATGCGGAAAGAAACCAGTAAAATTTGGTGGTTCACGACCCTGACTTATGATAATTACAGGTGTCTCCAGATCACGTGCAGCAGGATCTAAAATCGACCAAAAATTTAATAAAGGATCTTACATTTATTAATTATCATACTAGTATTTACCTGCAGCTAAATAAGTATCAGCAATAACAAGTGCATCGTCCCTTGCTCGTGCGCAACATTGGCTACCTGTCCATACGTACACTGCCCCGTGAGCATCCAATACCGCAGCCATCTCCGGTAAAAGCGAATATTGACTGAACGATGATATTTCTTCAACTGCACAAGATGACACATACATTTATTTATTTCCCCTATTCACTATTAGATGGCGTTCAATGAGCTTAAGCTAATTTAAATATAATTTATATTTTACTTTAAACAATGAAGTTGTCAAACGTAGTGCTTATACTTAGCTTGTGGCTTCTAAAATTAACGTGTTCAAAAATGCAGCTTGATAATACAGTCTAAACTCCATGTAACGTCACTCGATTTAAAGACAAACTCCCTAAAGCATCGAAATCACTTGTCAGAAATATTTTTTTCCTTTTCTAATTCAGATTTTTCTTCTCTCCGTTTAACGACAACTCTCTATAACACCATAAAATGCACAGTCTCTTCAGTGTCGTTACATAGAGTTTACACTGTATATAGATAGATTACAAATAATAATAAAATATGAAAGTTATGGACAATAGTATAGTCTTATACATACAAGTATATTGTCCTGGAACTCCAAATGAAACGTAAAATAAACGTGGTGGTAAAGGACGCTCAACTTCTTTAAGAGGCGTCGGCTGCAACAGCTGGCGGCGATCACCCAAAACTGTCCAGAAATCCTCCTTTTCTTTGCCTTTACACGAAAAAAACTTTAGAAATTATTATTTTAACGCCGGGTTGCAATTGAATTGCTTTAATACCCTGCATCACAAGCGCGTGTTCAGCAGCAGCCATGTTCTTGACGACTTCTCTTTCATCACCAGTAGCAGAGGCCGCGCACCAAACCCAAGTCCTGGCTCCTTCTCGCAGTATGAAGCACGCTCCACGCGACTTAACATCATATCCCAAACGTAATTCACATCCACGAGCTTCACGAGCGTATTGACCTGATACTTGGATAAGGCATCGTGATGGTGCAATTACACGGCGACTGCTCGCTGGAGGTTTAATTAAATCCAGAATGTAATAAAAAAGTTAACGCTATGATAACTACTTAACAATAAACTTGAACATACGATCATAATCTGTAGCACTGCCGACGTAGGTGATCATGCGACCTTTGAATATTTGTAAGAAATGTGCCGGCTCCTTGCCTTGATATACTCGTACCTGAGATAGGTATAATTAGAATTATTATATAGTACTATAGCACAAAATAACCCTAAGTATATTACCTGGACGGGAAGACGCCCCAATTTAACGTAGAGGTCTTTGGCTTCTTTTGCACCCAAATTCCTCAAATCATTTGGCGAAGAGCCACCCTGGAAATAACATTTAAATCTAACCGCCTTCTTCTATCACCCATTAGGCCATAAAATATACTTATAATATACCATCCAGTAATATAAAATGGATTGATCGCCAGTAGGAGCGTGATACGTGTAGAGAACAATGAACGCATCTCTATCATAGAACACAGCAGCCTGAGGATGTGCCACGTCAGCCAAAACAGATATGTCACTGTCTGACGCTGTTTCTTGGCGACGGCGTACTCGCCACACTCGTAGAGCCCCAGATCCGTCGTCTGGCAATTGAGCCTGATAAATAAATAAATATTTAAAATATTCCACAATATCAACAATTTTTATTGAATTACTAACCTCAGCAGCAAGCCAAGCATTAGATGCCAAGCTGACAGCATCAAGTCTAGTTGTAGCCGATCTAGCAGCTCTCAAATGGACATCTCTCCGCGAATCGCACCACCTCCAATTCGTGAAAAGTGCTGCAAATTCCAACGGTTCCCTTCCAGCAGGGGCTGCGGACACCGGGCCGACGTGACGGCGTGCTCTTGCTAAGCCTCTTGCTGCTGCCAGGGCGCCGCGAGCAGCTGCCCCTGATGCCTGCGCACCCACCCATGCCCAAACACCTCGACAGCCACCATCCACTATGAATACTCCCTGTAAGAAAAGAATTGTCCGATGTCTGTGTTGTAACCGCCCTAAATCGGTTTTAAATAAATTTCTTACGTCATCAACCAAGTCTTCTCTGTACAGAGGTGCACGTTTGATCTCCTCAAGTCTAGCGGCAGGTCGTTGCGGTGTCAATACAGGCGTAGATACAGTTGCAGTGCGGGCGCGGTAAAGTCTTGCTGGTCGTGGTTGCTGAATTCCTGGTGCAGCTGGACGTACTGCTCTGGACCTTTCATCAATTAATTTTTAAATATACACAATAATTAAGATAATGTTGAAATGTGGACCGTGAATACCTTAATTCCAACAATCCGTCTAGCAAAGCGCGGTCACTACCAGGAAGAGTTTGTTCATAGCCATCGTGTGCTATGGCAATACGACGGGCTGTCATCCCTTTGTCTGCACCACGAGCCATGCGGTAAGCAATCTATAGATCATAAATACATTTAACATTAACTTTAAACATGTTTTTATGAATATTTAAAATATTTACCTTGGCACCAAATATTTTTTCCACCAAATTAGCAGCACGACCTAGCCACAACACAACTAACGCTTGTGCATCCAAAACAAATACGCCATCTGCAGCTAATTGAGCCCAAGTTACGGCACCCAGTTGCTGAAGTAGCGGCCTTCTACCACGAACACGGTATAACCGAGCTCCCGCGCCCGCATTTCCACTGAGAAGGATTCTGCAACAATTAGAGAATTTTTTATTACAAAATTAAATAAAATATTTTAAAGCACAAAATTACAGGTAAAAACTTAACTGTAAATAATCAGTAAACAAAAATAAAAAGACACGGGACATTAATTAAAAGTGGGACAATAAAAAAAGGAAGTAGACTTTCAAATTTACCTAATTCCATCACGGAAATAAGAATAAAGTCGAGGAGATTCTTTTGCCGCAGCTTCTCTGTGCAGAACAACTGGAACACCAAGATACGTGGCGAGTTGTCCAGCTCTACGTAACGCTAACGCAGCAAGGGGTCCAGCACGTTCCCCTGCCCAAGTATGGATATGCCGTTCCCCATACTCCCCTCCGCCATTGCTTGTCTCTTTAATTTCACGGCGCTGAAAGAACATACATGCCTTTTATTATAAAATTTCAAATTGATCTTGAAGCTATAATAAAGTATTTGCAATGAAGACTTACTATAACATCAGGTCCTGCTGGTTGACCAGACAAAGAGGCGGAGTATACCAGGTAAGCTTCAGCATCATAGAATGTACCGTAGTGAGTCCTTGGCAAAAGCTCTGTGTTTGTTTCCTAAAAAGGTTTATGCATTTATATGAAGAGTAAAGAGAGAGAGACTGGCGCACAATGGTTTCTGCCTACCCCGAAAAGGACAAGAATATGAGCTAAGTAATCAAAATTCAAATAGTCAGTATATATGTGAAAACAGTGTATCTTGATAGTGGAACGGTCTGATTTTACACAATTTACGACAATGAACTAGAAAAATCTTAATTAAATATTAGATTAGGCGTGAAATTAATTGTAGTGTTGTAAGAATGCGGGTAGACACAATTTAAACGCTTGATGTTCTGTGTAAGTATAACTTCTATCGAATTGAGGTTACCCAAATCTTACTATTGAATAGTTTGAAATAATAGCTTATGAAACATACAACATTAAAATACTACACACTTGATAATAATAACATTATACATATTATTTGTAATCAAATATTAAATTTGAACAGTTTAGAAACAAACTCGCGCTTTCTCGAGAAACAAAAGAACACGAACTGTCAATGTGATTATTAATTAAATTATATTGTATGATAATATCTCATTCAATTGTTTATGTTATTCATATATAATAACAATTTATTTTATGAAATATTTATTATACTAGTACAAATAAATTTTAAACTAGACAATCATTAAGTAGATTAATTAATAAAACAAATAGTAGTGCCTATTACCCGATACTGATTCATATATGCGAAATAACTGTATGCCTTTTTAAATTCATTTACCTTTGTTCCGCATCACGTACTTTAATTCAATCAACTCGAATTTATAAATACAATAGCACGTTTTTTTGTCGAATTTCTGCTCTCGGATTTGGTTTGTTTAATTTTTTGTTCACGATTATAACTGTGTAGTACTTAGAGATTTTTTTAAAATAAACAATGTGTATATTTTAATTTTCTTTTTACGTCATTTTCTTTATTATTTCTTAAATGTCAATTCTATTTATAAACAAATAGTAAATACATTTACACAGACAATACCCAGATTTTAAACTAGTATATACGCCCCGTACTATGGGCATCAAGACAAAGAAAATACAAATTTATTACACCTAGATCGCGAAACACTATCTATTCTATATATATATATAGTAATAAAAGTAATAAATATTTATACATAAACATTTGTTACGATTGGGAATCTAACCTCAGTCCTCTGCGTAACAGTTAAGCGTGATACCCAATACGCCACAGAACCTGTCTATGTTTTTATAATTTATTAAACTAATGAAGCCGTAAATTAACGTACGACGCAATAAACTACAGTAGCACTATCCCGGCATACAAAACAACATAAGATATTTTGTGCAATTATAGAAAAAAAATTATTGCCTGGAGCAGTGGTTCTCAAACTTTTTTAGCGAAGGAAAAAGCCTTAATATAATTATAAAAAACAGATTTATATGTATTTATGAATGATCATATTGCAATGTAATATTACGTAATATTTAGTTGGAATATTTAGATGTAGCCTTATAATCTCCCTTTGGTAGGTATTTTTTGCAGTATTTTAGCCCTAGGGTTCCGCTGAACACACTATGAGAATGGCTTTGAGAATGGAGAGACAGGATGACGATGACGTAAAAGCATTTAGGAATGCAAATAAAACAATTTAGAAACAAAATTCTACGAGATTAGTTGTAGGCAAAAAGTTGCATTTAATACATCTGATTAAATGCACGCGCAATCATGCATAGCGAAGTTGCAATTAGTTTGGTATGCGACTGCGGGTAGTGCGTCTTTTGTTTCACGATATATTAACGTAAGAAGACTGGACGCTCTCCTTTTAAAATACGTTAATACGATGTTAAATCGAGTGGGCTCAGATATCATGGGAGCCACTTCTCGGCTGTCTTGGAAAAATGAAGGTATAAATATAGGCAAAAAAGCAAGATGTGGGTACCCTCATCCCTTTGTTGGCGAGTCCTGGACCATTGGAAGCGTCATATTTATATAAGTTGATATATAAAGTGGTAATGTTTAGGATTTTAGTTTTTGTTTTGTGTATATAGTTGTAGTATGTATTGGAGTGTGTATTTTGTAAATGTTTATACGACTAAGGTTCTGAACAATAAATTTGAATAAAAAACAAAAAAAATATTGGCAACGTGCAGAGATTCCCTAGTAGCGAGTCACTTATTATTTTTATATTATTACAATTTCATATTCAATGCTCAGCAGTATTCTATCACGTGAACCCTGTTGAAGCGGACCTTACTATAGAGGAAATTAAACAACAATTTTAATAAAACCGATATGCATATTTATAATAAATCAGTCACAGAATAGAAATCTCATAAAAAGTTGTGTATAGTACTGGAAATCTAATTTTATGGTATTTATTAGTAATAGTTATATATTTTTATAATGGGCAACAATAAATAATATCATTACTTCGGTAAATATATTACTTCCAGGGACTAATGCAGTTTAGTCGGTCTCTGGCGCTCTTCATGATGTGACGTTTTTGTGTTTATATAATAAATTTTTATTGATTTTATAATACTTAAAAACATATTTACCTTTTTATTTACATTTATGCACCCACTACTAAATTTAATATAATAGGTATGTAACACAATAATCTTAATAAAAATTTATTATGATTAAATTATGAGAAGGAAAATAATCGAAAAAGAATCAATAAAATAACAGTAAAAACTCCATCATAGAGAAAGATCGCGAGTAAAAATCATTGATTTATTTAGCACCAACATCGACTAATGTATCATAAAATGATTTTGTGTATTTTATCTACTGTAAATAGTGTAGAATCGACTTTATAAAAGCTATCAAAACGTGACTGCGCTTGTATACCGTTATCATTTGTCACAATTGCCTTTGTTGCTTTTATTTGCTATCTCTACATTCGAGATTTTTGTGATATGTACCTACTGTATTGTTCTGGAACAATGACGTCATCTTACAGTACAAAATTAAAGAGAACCCAAATTATATATGCGAGAAAAATACTATCATACTGGAACAACTATTGAACTTTAAAAACAAAAAAAAATGAATCAAACCAAAATAATATGTATAAATAGCTTCTTTAAAAAAAAACCGGTCATTTGACTGTACTCCATCTGATATAGAGCTAGAATGTGATCCATAAAAGGGGGGATTGCGACCACAAAAGGAAATCTAAGAACAACTATATAATATAGGAACTTATACTATATAGTATTAACTGTCAGAGTTTATTTGAAAGAATATCACTAAAAAAAAATTGCTATGTCACCTCTGTTAGAGAAAACAACTCTAATTCGCATATAAATTGATGAAATTGATAAAAGGACTGTTTATTTAAATTCGGTTGAACAGCGTACCTACTAAAGTATTATCAATGATGTCCGTAAGGCGTACAAAAAATTACAGATGTCTTTATGGACAGAAGGCGTTAAACAAGAAATCTAATTGAAAAAAATATGCAATTATTAACTGCATACGATTATAGAAATCGCTTGCATACAGCAGTCGGTGAAAGTCCAGTTAGATCTGCGTTGAGCTATAAATCTCATTGTAACACTGATGCTTATAATAAAGCGCCTAGTGGTCGTTAGAGCCTTGAGTCCCGTTTCTCAGACTCACCCGTAACTTACTTTTACTTCTTACGGTCCATTGGGTAGGTAGAATTATACGTGATTTATTAGTTAGCGTTTTGTACTTATTCACAAGTTCAAAACTAGCTTGAAAAGACGATGTTTACTTTCTTTATAAATTTATAATGCACTTTAGATGTTGGAAGAAATTCGTAAATCTTGGTCTAAAGCTACTTAAATAATTTAAAAAATAAACTGTCAACTACTTTTATGTTATCTGAAGTCTGTGTAGAAATATATTGAACAGCTGTCACAACAAAACACTTAAATAACGTAGCATAAAAAATAATATAATGGAAATAATAAAAGCGGAAAAGTGTTCTTTCTGTCATAAATTATCAAAATCTATTATACTTTTCTCCAATTATTAATAAAAACATATATGTATATAAAATATAGTTATTATGATATTTATATTTATATGATATTTTTAGTAAGTAGGTTCCAATAAAGAGCTCTTACTCGTCAAATTACGTTAATGTTAGCGTAATAAACGTTTGCTTTTCTCAAACAAAAAGAGCGAAGACATGCAAAGGTTACAAATTGCCAAATTACAAAATCATAGGGTCATTTAGTTAACTAATGAGTGTGTGAGAAAATGCGATGATTTCTAATCGGATGACCTTTCACACGTATCCGGTGTGAATTTAACATTATACGTATTTTAAAAGTTCACATAAAGAAAAAAAAGGCGGCCATTTGATATTATCTTTAACATTTTCTTAGAGCAACATACTGCGTCGTAAAAAAAAACAGTGTTATTATTATTGTGTTTACGTAGAAAGCGGAAGTTAAACTAAAATTTCGATGGTGATTTTAGATAACAATTGTGACTTTTGATATGTTCTAGAAGAACGTTGGAGAATAAAAAAAGACGCTCAATGATAAATAAAAATACATAACTATATGCATCCGTAATAAAGGCTCTTCGTCAGAAAACTCATATATAAGAGTCTATTTAAGTATCCTTTTTAAGGAAGCAGCTTGAAATATAAAAGTACATAAAAATTGACTTTTAATATACGTAGTTTAGACATAATTATGTTCTAAATGAAATAATAAATATAGTTATATTAGGTTAAGTATGTTATTACGTATACAAATGTCCAGCATGTGGTGTTCATCCTAGCGAGGAATGAACCGTCGATCTTCTTACTCCAATAAGCTCATTGATAATAGGTATCTACTATTCAGGCTAATTGCATTGTTCTTCAAAATGCAATTGTAATTATGGAAGTATTAAATCGGCATTACTGATGTTCTATATAACCTATACGTTTTTTTATTGTTACTACTTTTTGTGCTAGGAAATTACTGATTGCATCTTTTTGAAGTCAGCTGGTAGAAGTTGTCTTTTGCAATTATATAATTCAGTGTATTCTGTTAAGTTAAGAATTACGGATGCAAAATATGTGGAAATACGTTACAACATTATAATCTTATTTCTTCATCCCGGTTTAATAAGTTAAGTTGAGATTCAAAATTATTTGGGTGAAATTTTTTATAATTATTATTGAAATGTATGAAAAAATAAATTATGCGTAAGTTAGCAATTATAAAAAACGAACAACTCACAGAAATTCTCCAAACCAGAAACGCAGTGTGATCGCGAGGTACAGTCCTGAATGCAGCCTCCGCGCTTCTAGAGCTCACACTGTCGTCGTCCTAGAAATATAAAATCAATAAGTATCAAGCCGTAATATATTATGGACAATCATGCATGCAAATAAAATTAATCTTCAATCCAATTAATTTATACTAATTAGGCAAACGTACGTGTTTAACCAAAATTAGATTTATTGAAAAACATTGGTTTAAAGTAATTGAAATAAACGTGATAATATGCAAGCCCCATTTAGTTAATTTAAGGAAATATATTTATGATTAATGTGTAACCTCATAATCAAAAACTACATAAGAAGTTCTTTGCAGGTAATAAATCAAAATCAACGTACAAACAGATATAACGACATAATAGACTAAACACCAATAACCCTTTATTGCAAATAGTACGGTCTAGCCACACCCAAGGACGCCCACACCCTGTTGCCGCGAGGGTGCGTCACTCCATACATAACTTTTAGCAACAAATGTCTATTGTTAAAAATCAGGAACGACCCAATTCAATTAGATCTAATTAAAACTGTTTAATTCAAAAAATTATTTCGTTAATTCGAAATTTTGAGGTTAAAAATAGTCAGTCATATTTTTGCCAATACTAATGCTAAGATTTAAAATGTTAAATCTCGTGTTTGTTCTGTAAATATTTTTTATATAACATAATAAAATAAAATTACTACAAATAATTTTATTTGTAATTAATTATTTTGAGAGACTTATCCTAAGTAAATAAAAGCTATAATTATGTCCGATTTTAAATGCTTATTTAATGGTGTTTCTTTTGCAAATAGTGGATGCAGTATTTAGGACATAAAAAGTTTATTTGTATAGATTTAAGCAAATTTACATACAATTGCTTTTTTTGAAAGTTATTCTTTCTTACGTAGTTTATATATTACTTTCATATATTCCATATTTATATTTTCGGAAATACAATTTGAATACAAATATTGTCGAAATCCGCGGAAATTTTATCTTATCATATTTTACAGCTGATTTAAGTATTATAAAAAGCTAACAATATCCAAATTGACCAAAATATTTAATGTCAGCAACAAACTGTTAAATTATAATTTAGTTTATGGTGCTTATAAATTTATGGTGATAGACGACGGAAACTATGATAATCTTGTTTATAGTGTTAATGTGTGAATTTATTAATTATTGTTAATAGGTACAGTTGTTGTGAAAATTATTAGATAATATGTGTTAAAATATTTTGTTGCGTTTTATTATATCCTTAAATCGTTGCAATAATATATCGTGAATGATTTATTATTTTGCTCTCTTGTAGAATATTTATTTATACAAAATTTATAAAATACCAAAAAATATAATAATTTTGTGGTAATCCAAGTAGATATTTTATAGATAGTATTAATGTATTTAAAAATATTGTACGTGACTTACTATCGTGTTTGTTTTGACAATTTTAAATTGACTTATCGAAGGCCTTGCAGCCATCGTAGTCAGAGCGAGATTTTGGTTTAAAATAACAAAACACGTAATAAGTCGCATAAAGTATGTTCGAGATTAACGTTACGCGTATTTTTTAATTTGTTTTTCGATTTGAATTAAAATGAACTATAAAAAAAAAACAAAAAACTCCGCAATCCTTTGTATAATGAAAGTAGCTATTTATGAATGTGACTGTACATATTAAGATGCTATACACACAATGAAGTAATTTGCAAGAGATAATGTCTTCGTGAGGGCACTAATTTGATCAACTTTATTATCTACGAGGCAATATAAGTCGATGCTTTGTATATTAAACTTTCTCTCATAAAATTTATGTTAGTATCCAATTATATCGATTTGATAATAAAAATAAAGAAAGAAAGCATTGGTTATAATGTTTTAATTTCGCCTTGTAGAATGTATTAGTCGTTTTGCAGAAAATATTAGTTCGAATTTATTTGGTAATAAATTCATATAAAATATATAATAAAAAATGTCGTTTAAATAGCTAAAAGGTTAATCACAATCACAATATATATCAATAATATCACGTATTTACATTACACAACACTTTAAAATCACTGCAAAACGAAGAGAATAAAACCGCGAAGTTTAAACTATGATATTTACTTGGTCTGCCCCTATCTCCAGAATATGCATATTGGTGTCGGCTGTCAGGGACGAACTGCGCGAGCCATCACTCTCCTCGGCAGCACAAGACTCGACACCTCCCACCGTGCTAACACGCGACACGGGCACACAAACACCGGTGACTAGCCGACTGCCGAGCGTCCGACATCGTGGTAAAAAAGAAAATTGTTTCACGCTTTTTGCATCTTAGATTTAATAAAACTGAACGAGAATAAATTAATTCCCGCGAAAGTCCGCCGGTGGTGGTCACCGAGAGCGTATGTTGGGCGTCGATTGATTGCTGCACTATCGCATTTTCATCTCTGAACAGGCGCGACGTTAGCATTAAACGTCTCAATTAGACGGTTGTTATTGATTCTTTATTGTTACAGATTGTATCAATACTTAATATTTTCTTAATTTACGGATCACACGCAATAGACGATTGTTTTGGTGAAACAATACGTGAGGTATTCATTATTAATTAGTAATAACATAATTAGATTTTAAAAGCGTGTATATAAGTGAAATGCTCAATTTGGTCCACAAGAATAACAATAACAAATATTGAAATGTGTGTTTAAATAGAACATAACGATTTTATCCATCAACAACCCTCGCATGCAACTTAAATATAACCACCTGATACCCATCCATCAGACGATGCAATAATTTTATCTCACTTTCTTATTCTGTCACGAATGTTAAGAATTTTATTGATTAGAATCACTGGTGACGAGAAACCGTGCGCATGGGCATGGCTATCGGCTACTGCGACACTGACACTGTGATGTCTGAAACGATTCTGCGGAGGATCACGTAAACACGGTCGTATCACACGAGGAACTACGCTCCGGCGAGCTCTTTGTCCATTTTAACATGTCCAAATTCACTTTCATTTGAGATTTGTTGCGCATTATTCACAAATGATACAGTACCTACGTGTATTATAGTATTGTATCGTAAAACTGACATTTGTGGAAAATTACGCAATTTTTTACACTGAATTATCTTAAATAAGGGTAATAATAATTTTTGCTTTTAAATATTTTGTTCAAGTTTTAAATAATGTTATACTAAGTACCGTATAGTATATAAATAATAAACTTTGGATCAATAGTTCATATACCAAGAAATCCTTTCAGAAACTGTTTTCATGTGTACATTTAAAAACTGTGCCATTTTTTTATGAACAAAAAAGTAATTTGTCACTATCTTTCCCATATTTTGTTTAGACAAAATATTTACTTTGTGTTATTTTATTTTGTGGGTAGTCTATATTTTAAGTTATTTAAACTAAATTTTAAAATGTTTTTTGATGATAATTCTGATAAAGAAAGTGAAAATGAAATAATAAACGAAAACAGAGTCAAAATAAAATCGGTTGATTTAAAGGAAGAGCTCGTCGACCAATCACCGCCTCTTATTTTAAGGCCTACACAGTCCCTTACAAAAGCTTTAAAAGATTTGAAATTAAGTAATGAAAAATCTGGTAAATTTAAGCGTGTGTGTCCCTGCGGTTGCTCATTACGCCCAGTAAAGGTTGGGGCTTTTAGAACACGAGAAGAAAAGACTTTAGCTCTCCATGTCATGTCGCCTGAAATTTTGAACCACCAAGGCCGTATTCACCCACCGAATGAAATAGCTCCTCTTTGGAAGAAGGATTGCAGGAAATTTTTGTGGAAAGGAGAAATGAAGAATAAAGAAATCTAAGCTACCAATAGTTTTTATCTACTTCCTGTGCATTTATACAGAATACCGGTAATGTTTCGGCAACCATAAAGCGCGCGCTTTACCGTAATTGCTTGTACGAGAAATAAAAAATATATTTATATAAAAACAAAACCTTGGGCTTTGTAGCATATATTTCTTTTATATAATGCTAATTTTTTACTAAAATTAACTAGGGGTATGAAGTTAAAATTAAGCATTCTAGAGAGGTAACGAAAAACCGCTTAGAAGCATAGCTAGCATTACTATATATACCAAATTTTATACTAAATTTGGTATATTATTTTAAAAAAGTTTACATATTTAATATAAACAAAATAAAACAAATTATATTAATTTAACATCTCTATATTTGAATGCATAATGAGTTGTTTATCACTGCTACTTTTTTAATAAATAAATAAAACTAAACAATAGCAGTTTCATTTTAAATCACTGTAATGTCTGTACAGTATCTAAGGGCTGCTTTTCTACACCCGGCAAACTATTTTCGACAGATTCCCCGCAAGCGAATCTAACAAAATCTTTAACTTCAATATCATACTGCTGGAGGAACTCTTCAACAATAAATGAAGGATCTAGTAAATATTCTTGATATATAAGACATATTTCATCATCAGAATTCTCAACTGGCTTGTCATGGTCTTTATTGCCTATTTTCACTGGAGCACAACCAACTATGTGCTGACAGAGTTGCCTTCCAACATCTTGTTGACCATCTCCTTGTTTATATGCGAGTAAGGCTCCATACTTTCCAGCAGAGTAATCGCTAGGAGCAGCTGGTGCTGGATGTGTGTATGCAGTTATTTTGACATCATCACTATTTGCTTTCCAACATTCAGCTCTTCTTAGAATCGCATTCTCACCCACATTTCCTATAAACAGTGCTAGGACTTCAGATAATTTCTTCCCATCTTCAATTACCAAATCTCCTAGTTGTTCACTATTTAATTCCATCTGCAATTTAAAAATTATCAATGGTAAATCGTCATAACCACGGTATTAAAGAGCAGAATTAATAATAGCTTTGTTACCTTAGTAATAGGTCCCCTAGCCTGCATATGAGTATAAGCAAACTTATAGCATGCAGCCGCTGCATCTTCAATCATCTTATGAAACTTCTCATTTTTAGCAACAAAATCTGTCTCGCAATTCAATTCAACGAGTGCTCCGTGGTTTTTGTCAAATTTAACAGCAACTAATCCTTGATTTACGGAACGGCCTGCTAGTTTTGTTGCCTTCGCCCAACCCATAGCTTGGGCTTGTTCATTCAACCATGTTTCTGCCTGTAACATGATACAATTGATTAATAATAATGTTTTTCGTAATTATTTTTATTATTATATTTCTTAGCACTATTAAATAAATTAATGGTTTACCAGTTTTTAACATTAGGGAAAAAAAATCTAACCTTAAATAAATAAAAATTGTATATTAATATAATTTTAAAATATGTGATTTACACAATGTTCATCTTTTGGCTACTTCTCAAGCTAGATTTATGTCTATTCACAAATAACACTATCAAATATTATTTAGAACTTTATTTTACTCACATACCATAGTCAGATCTAATACTATATGCTATGGTTAACCAACACCACATATCACACTTATAAATTCTTGTTTTGGACCAAGGATCGAACCCATAACCTCATCATAATAGTAATAAAGTTATATTGCTTTAAATTTACCTTATCCGGATCATTGTCATGCATTTCCAAAGCTTTCTTACAATTAGCTATAGTGTATCCAGTTTTCCTTCTCAATTTTGCTAATAACGAACCCTCAGTTGCTTTGAGAGTTAAGTTTGTATGGAATCTTCTTACCAAATGTAAAATCATCTGTAAATCATTTTAATGTATGACTATAGTATTTCATTTTAAGATATTTAAAGGGGAGTTTAATGCTTTTGTTAAATACTAAAAATATATAAGAGAAAATATATTTATTTTATTGTGTTTGAAAAATTACATATGTAAACTTACACAACAAAAATTGATGCTAGTTTATAGTCTAGTCTAGTCTAAACAGCAACTAAATTACAACTAACCATGTATCAAAGGATTATTATACAATAAAATCCATTGTATCTATAAATTTAGCAAAATGATAATCAAAATCAAGGTTAAAAATACAAACTTATCACAGATTACAAAGGATAATATGAACTTTGATAAATACTAGAAGCAGTATTTAAAATAATATTCTTTATTTAAAGCAATTCAAAATTATTGTTTTGTGGTACGATTACAATATATATTAAGATATTCTATCATACACAAATAAGTTTTTAGGCAGAAAAGTAACAAAATCAGCTTTACCGTAGTAACAAAAAATATGTTACTATGACAACAAATATTATTTTTATCCGACATGTTGAAAGATTGAATTTTCAGAAGATTTGATTAATATTTATTAAAACAGCGTATAAACTTTATTTAGGTGGTTACTGTTAAATATTACCTAATAATTTATACTTACAATTCAGAATTCTGTTAATAACAGGTTAGTAATCTTTGTATTAAGTGTTGACTTGATTTTCCTTCGTTGCTTTGCTTGTCTTCAGTTTGTTCAATATATTTATATTTATGACCTAATAGACATAGCCTTAATATTGTGGTTTTCTACAAAATATTACCGATTTTCTAACTTGATCAGCTCACGCGAAAAGAAACGTCAAAAAGTCGGAAGCCGCGGAAATGTCATGGATTTAGTTTTATTGGCACAGAAATTGAAACGTTTTATTTACAGGAGAGAATGTATGGCCAAAGAAACAAATTCCCTCCTCGGAAGAAAGGGCAACCAGCACCATCTTCTTCGGATATAAAGCTACCAAAAATACCACGTATCGAAATGCCGACCGATTTCAAAATACGGACACAGCCTTTATTTTCACTTCCAGAAGAAGTCTTAAAGCTTCCACCTCCTACTAAAAAAATTCAAAAATCTAAACCAGAAAAAGTATCAAGAAGAAAATCTAGTGGTACTTATTAAACTTTCTTTAGTGTTGGATAACCATGGTTTATTATATATAGTAGCTTAATGTTATTACAGTAATGCGAAGTTATACAGCAATGAGAAAGGCAAGGGAAGAGTTTAGAGAGAAGTTAGTCAAATTAATTTGTCAAGATCCACCTGGAGAAGATGGAGATACTATACCTTCTGGGGAAGAAAAAAATATGTTGCGGTATTATTACTATTTACGATACGGCATAGATACAATCCATGTAGCACCATTGGATAATAAGATGCTTTTAAGGTATGCAATAAAACATATAATCTTTGACACATAATTAACATTTTATTGCGTAGTAAACGAACTATAATAAATCATTTTAGAGTTCACAATCTGATATCACCGAAGCTAAAGAAATGGCGGGACACATTATTCACATGTACAGAAGAAATGCGTGAAGATTTTATGATGAGTATGAAGAAAGCTATAGTAGATTTCGTTCTAAAAGATCCAAATACGGTATGTTAATGGTGGTTTTTAAATTATCAGCATTTGAGAAAATAATTAAAATGAATAATATTCTTAATTGTCTATGGATCCTTTCGAAAATGTCAACTTTTCAAATGTCAAATAATCGTGGCAAAATTTGAATTTTGTTTTCGAATAATTGTTTATAAATTCAAATTTTAAAAAATATGTAAAATTACATCTAAATAAATACAGGTAGTCCTCGGTTTTACGTCATGGTTAGATACCAGATAATAATGACGCAAAACGAAACGACGTAAAACGAGACACATTTTTCTATACATTTGTAGGGAAAAGTTGTAGTTTTAGGTTCTTATAACTAAAAAAAATACAGTAAAATCGACTGTCTTTCACGTTTTTTCTGGGTAACTTTGCTTTTTATAGGCGGTATTTTAACTTGAAAATGTGTGTTTGCTTTGCGTAAATAAATAGACTTAAATAGCTCAATCTGATGAGCTTCTTGCTAATATATTTCATACATACACACCTACTCACGTAATGATTCCAACTAAAACAAAAGAGTGCTGCGTTCATCGATTCACTCTTCAACTCCCCCCAGCGCTACCCGGACGTAAAACGAATCTTAGGCCGTTAAAACGAGGGAGGAATGGTGTCAAAATTTTTAAAACCGTAAAATGAAACTACGTAAAACGAAACACGGTAAAACGACGACTACCTGTATACAATTGTCTTATTGTATATTTTCAAAGTGAACATTTATAATTCCTCTCTATTTAATTTTTAGGAAGAATCTTTGGAAGAAGAGGAGACCCAGTTAAAAGGAGAGCTTGCAAGTAAAGACGATGCGTGGAGAAATAGATATGTGGTGTCGAGGAAATATTTGGACAAAAATTTACATAGCATTAATCCTTGTATTGCTCAGGTTTTACAAATTTGGTGGAAACAATTCAAGTAATAATTTTAAAAAAATTATATATAAGCTGAATCTAATTAAGTTCTATTTAGAATATTTTATTTGTTTTAGTTAGAGAAATCCTATTAAGCAAAATATACATTTTGTTGATTCATAGTATAATTATTGATTACTTCATTTTAGTGATCTGAGATTAATAAGCATGAAAGATATAATAATGACCCAGGCTGCATACGAGTTGCAGGACTTCTGTTTTATAAGCAAGAGGCATATTGATGCAGCCGGCAATGTACTTAATTTACAATGGGTGCCTACGTTGCAAGCTGTATTCTTTCAGGTTTCTATTTTACATTAATTAAATTCACTTATTTTGGAGTTGCTTTAAATGTTTATGAAAATTACAAAAATGGAACAGAACAAAAGACTATCACAATACTGACTTTCTTTTTTTTTTAAATGAAATTAATGAAATATGTATTAGTAATCATATATTTACACACTTCTAGGGAAGTAAGAAAAAGCTAATACCTGATCCTAAGCAAGTATCAAAAATGAAGAAATTTTATAATTGTTTAGCTTGTATTATGACATATAATTTGCAAACACTGTGTTTGAAATCTATGGCTGACTATACTGAATATATTTTGGATGTTGGAGTGAGTTAAATATAAAATTAGTTAACAAAGATAGTTACTATTATTAAAATTGACATTTGATATAATTTCCAGGGAGGAAATCAGGGATTCATTATAAATCTAACTTTTCAAAATGACTCAATAGAATTCGAGCCCACTTTCAAATTGTTTAGAGACAGACTGTGTTCCCTTTATGATTTCCTCATAGAGTCCTGTGAACAAACGCCGAGACTGGAAACTTTACTTTATCAAGACTATGTTAGCTATACTAGGGAGAATTTAAAGGTAAGACTTGGCTTGTGTTTGATACATTTACTATCAAAACAGACTGTTAAAAATCTCATCAAAAATCACTCTTAAGCGGAACAGATTTGCAGATGCTGGAGAGGTAGATGAAACTGCATGGAGACTCATCCCTATTTTTTTCAGTTTGGATTATTACTTAGATGGAAATAAGAATTTAGAATTGTGATGCGTATTCTATGGAAACAAAGTTTTATTTACAGGTGCAGTCAAAATTTTGACACTATTCCTCGTTTTAATGGTCTAAGATTCGTTTTACGTCGCGGAAACGTGTCTCGTTTTACGTCGCTAAAATGTGCCTCGTTTTACGTCGTTTCGTTTTGTGTCACTATTCTTTCGCACCTAACATGACGTAAAACCAAGGACTGCCTGTATTTAGATATTTGAGCAATTATAAACATTTTGTCGTAATATTGACGGCGAAAATTGACGGTATCTCAGCTTTGCTCTTCGACAAAAAAAGGGTTTTTTTTTAAAAATAATTATCGTCGATGTTATATCGTTTATATCATAAGATAATGAGATTGGTAATCAATTGTTTATTTTTTAGCCAATAATAGAAGAGGAGTTAGTAGAAAAATACAAGAAACAGATTGCAAATTTGATCAGTGAACAGAGAATCGGCCCTGAGCTTAGAGTACAAGATTTTGATGATTATGTTTGTTTATTAAATGGAAAGGTATATATATTTTAAAAATAGAAGTGTAAAGAAGTATATAATTGTATCAACTTTACCTAGCGACCACTAGATGGCGCTAGTAAGATTTCGTATCATTAAACATTTTTATTTAGTACTTAAGAGAATATTCGGTATATAATATAATATTGAGGAATTTCCTTTCCGCAGTCTCAAAGAGAAGTCGAGAATTTCATAAACGCTCGTCCAGAGAAAACGTTTGAGGAGTTCTGCGACGAATCAGTGCGTTATGTGGAACTTGCGAAGGAAATACCATCGAAATTGGAGCAGACTATAGTCATAGGCATGTTTATGATGCGACGCAGTGATCTTATTAATTCGTTGAAGAGTGCTGCGACCAGATTAGCAAATACATTGTTGAGAAGGATGACTGATGATTATCAGAATTTGATTAAACTGTATGTATGACTGTCAACATTTAGGAACATGTAATAATTTTTATTTTGTTTTTTTTTTTTTCAATACCACGATACAGATGACTGCAAAGCCTTCGAAACGTCGAACCTTTTTGTACCTATCTCATTTTTTAATTTATTATAGTAATGTTTTTTTTAAATAATTGCAGTTGTTTTTTTAATGATTAATATATTAAAATTAAATTAATACATTTAATGTGGCTTAATTATTTTAATCTGTAGTTTCAGTACATACTTAAAATATGTTTGGGGTATATCTAAAATTACTTTTAAATTGTCATTTAAATCCAAGTTAACATCAGGCAAAATGTGGTTATCAGCTAGATTACTAACACCACTGCCTGTCCCATTTTCAGTATATACGACGAGTATTCGTTCATAGCAAACAAATTACTCACGCCCCCGCCCGACACAGCTGCTCTCATGGAATTGATAGACTATTATCATAAAGTCGAAGATGCGCTTTTATCGGAAATGGAGGATAAGCTTCGGAATGTTATGAGATACATTGTCTTTCTTGGTGATTACACCACGTTCACTCCGCTCGAAATGAAAGCTAACAATCAAACTTTTCATTGGTAAGACTGACTAAGTCAGCCATTTATATTACAATACAATTATATTTATGTACTTTATTAGACAGAGCTCATTCGTCCCCTTAAACCAGCATAGTGGAAGTGACTGTCACACGCATATATTTGTCAATTGTCTTCACTCATGGACCACATTCTAGCTTAACATCAGGTGGAATGTGGTCATATGTATTTTTAAAAATCATCCTAATTTGCATTACCCGCTACCAACACTGTTAATCCTATAATAAATTGGTTTTCTGGAAAAAATTACTTTAAGTGAGAAGATCGCCAATTGTTGTAAATCGAGCAATAAAAGATTTATTATTATTTATGTGAAAAAATTGTTGCACCGGGTTAAGTTAGACTAAAAACTATGTCAATAAATTTACGTAAATTTTATTTTTTATTGTATAGGTACGCTCGGATGCCAAGTATAGTTGAGGAATGCAAAGTGATATGTGAACAAAAACGTGGCGAGTATCAAGACTTATTGAAATCAACAATCGCTAAGTTCATTGATGACTTGGATATTTTAGAAAATCAGTGCAATGAACTACAATATTGGGATGATATTAACCAACTTCCTAAATATGTTGCAAGAGCCAAGCAGCTCGATGAAAAGTAGAGTATATATTTTTGTTCTACATTAATTAAGTTTCATGGTAACCAATTGCTAGAAAGTAATCACTTTAGTGTTAAAAATGTCAATTCATTGGATTAAAGTAATTTAATTATTGAATATTATAACATTAGTATGTAAGTGAACAATGCCAGTATACCGCAGCTAAATCAAATTGATAATTATTAAATTAAAAAATTTATTTCATTTATATTTGTATTTGTATTGACGAGTAAAAGCGTTCTATTAGAGTTCATTTACTAAAAGTAATTTTTAAGGTAATTTTTTAATTTTTTTGAAATGATAGTTGCTTTTTACAGATTATCACAAGCGCTAACTAAAATTGATCAATTCAATGAGGAAGAAACGTCGTTTGGTTGGGAATTATCGCAATATCCGAAAAGAAAGCAGGTGTTCGATAGATTGGTGCCGTTTAAAAAGTTATTTGATGCTGGATTTGATTTTCTCGAGAAACATCATAATTGGATGAAATCGCGAGTAAGTTGACTGCGTAGCCAATGTTCTATATCAGTGGTTCTCAATATTTTTTTGTGGCGGCACATAAGGAAAAAATAAGTTTAAGAGTTGTTTGCGGTAAGTAATAAAACACTGTGTAAAATAGTTTATGATATTAATTGAATGTAAAATAAAATAATATGTACTGCAAAAATAAGAGTACCTTTATTAAGGGATTAATTACAAGTTAATAATAAGAATACTTTTAATGAAAAATTTGGAATCGCGGTATTTGAAAATCACTGTTCTATATAGATATGAAGATGATTGTGGTATTTATTCAAATATCTGTACCTATTAAACATGATGTAAAAGTAGTTGAAAATGTTATGGGCGAAATAAATATGAATTTGATTTGACAACACTCGGTTTCATTTTTAAAACCTATTAGACCGCCCCTAGCTTAAAATTTTAGTCATAGTACAGCCATATGATGATAAAAATATATTTTTATATGTCATATAAGGTGTGATGTGTAATATATCGTTTGTCAGGTTGGTACACACGATCCAGAAGACATTGAGGGCGATGTCGCTTATTATTATAAAATTGTATACAAACTTGAGAAGTCATTCCAAGAAGTACCAGCTACACATAAACTTGCTACGTCTATAAGGTTAGTTATAAGCTATGGTGTAATTTTATTGATAACGTACTTATTAATAAATAATACAGATAAATTTTGGTGTGATCGGGATTTGAACCAGATATATCCGTATTCCGAATTAGGGCAATAACCACTACGTCACTAAGACTGTATAATTAATTATTATTGTATCATCAAAAGTGTTCAAATGGATACAGTTTTTATAGGTATATAAGCGATAGGAAGAAACGATCGCAGTGTTATCGGCGAATGAGATATCTGCATCCCTTTCATACATACCTCAACTTCGACTAATAAATAAGGCGACACGATAAGAATATAATTATCCCTTTCTAAAGATTGTTTCTTTTAGTCCAAAGTCCAATCTGTATCCATTTGAAGATTATCGACTGTACATAGCATATCTACATATTTTCTTTGATATTCCCTTTAGTAATTACAAATTACTTCAACTATATTTACCTCTCGTTTACACACATACTATATGAGCGAGAGGCAAATAGCAGTAATTAAGCAATTTATTTGAGGCAGTTGAAATTGCTAATTATGTATAAAATTACAGAGAGGATATAGATGATTTCAAGACACATATGCCAATAGTCCAAACATTGGGTAACCCTGGAATCAAACCTAGGCATTGGGAGAAGATATCCGAAATTGTTGGTTTCCCTATAACGGTAGACGAAGAGTTAACTTTGGAAAAAGTAATCGATTTCAATTTAGTCGATTATATAGAGAAATTCGAGAGCATTTCTGAGAGCGCTACTAAGGAGAATAATCTAGAAAAGGCATTGGATAAGATGATGAAGGAATGGGCTGATCTTAAATTTGAGATTTTGGCTTATAAGTGAGTTGGTCTTCGATGTTACTTACTTTATATTCGTTATTTTGCATTCTCATAAGTGTTGGAATAAGAATATTTTATCGATATAGTAATGATATATACATATTTTTTAATAGATAACATTATGTTTTTATTATTTGGTGCAAAATCAATATAGAAATGAGACGTTAATATCATCTTGTGTGAATAAAAGAAAGGGTAATATGTCAATTTTTGTTAAAATTTTACTTGTGAGATATATGCTTAGATAGCGCCATCTATTGGGAACTTGCAAAGTGACTGCATTCTATAATATATACAATTGTTTAAAATTGACAGGGATACCGGCACATTCATATTGTCAAGCGTTGATGAGATACAACTATTATTGGATGATCATATTGTTAAAACACAAACTATGAAGAATTCTCCTTATATTAAACCGTTTGAGGAAATTATTATGTAAGTTAATGTTTAAGAAGTAGAATGTAGATTTTATTGTCTCCTATTGTCATATATTGAAAGACATGCGGCTTATTATTGTGTTTAGTTTCTTTATTTTTCATGCGATGTTTCGTGATCACGTCGAGACTGGACACGATGCCTGTAAAGCATTCTTTTTATAGTATATTTTTCCATGTATTTACATTTAGAAAGATAAATTGGATAATTGATGTTAATTTTAGCGATTGGGAGGGTAAACTAATATTATTACAAGAGATCCTTGATGAATGGTTGAAAGTTCAAGCGACTTGGATGTACTTGGAGCCTATTTTCTCGTCACCCGATATCCAGCAGCAAATACCAGAGGAGGGACGAAGGTTCAGTGCTGTTGATAAGGTCAAATTTATTATCGAATATATGTTGTTAGTGTGCTGTGGGCTTATCACGAATTTTAGTCTGGCTTTCGAACCGAGTTCGCTTCATGCGATTTGTATGGAAATTTGAGCAGCGCCACCGCGTGCGGATTTGGAACTACAATATTTTAGATACTTTTTGTTAATTTTCGAACGTCTCGATCTTTCGTTCATTTGATAGATTGCTGGTTCTCGTTAGTCGTTAGTAAAAATTCATGATCCCGATTGCTAACGGATCCGTTTTACTTGTGACAGCTCGATTCGAAAGCCAGACTAAATTCGTGATAAGCCCACTGGTCTATTTCGTAGTAGTATATTGTATTATTTATAAACAAGTGCTGACTGTTTCGTCTGATAAATAATCATGAATTCGTGTTGTTTATCTTGGTGCCTTGGTACTGGTATTTACTTCAAATATAATCGGTTATTATTAAAAGTAAATTTCAAACTTCTATACAGATGTGGCGTGAAATAATGAAAGCCGCAGCATCAGAGCCTAGAGTACTGGACGTGATAATGATAGAAAAAATGCTAGATCGATTGCGTAAGAGTAATAATCTGTTAGAAATGGTACAGCGTGGTCTGAACGCCTACCTCGAGAAGAAACGTTTGTATTTCCCGCGTTTCTTCTTCTTGTCCAATGATGAGTTGTTAGAAATATTGTCTGAAACTAAAGATCCTATGCGGTGAGTTTTTCTTGAAATACTCTACATCTTCATCTGAGTACCTGTTTAAGTAATTGAAATCGTTTTCAGTGTACAACCTCACCTGAAGAAATGTTTCGAAGGTATAGCAAAGTTGACTTTCACGGAGGATATGGTGGTAACCCATATGAGATCTTCTGAAGGTGAAGTCGTTCTACTTACCACCACTATTAATACAGCGGCTGCCAGAGGACAGGTTTGTTTTTAGAAGGAGAATTACAAGAATAATATAAATGCTACTTTATTTTTGTATTAGGGTAATACTACTATTTTAAAATGTAACGCTAATAATATGAGTTAGTCACGGTTCGAGATTAATTTTTAATCGGTCGAAGTACAACGACAGCAAGAACGCCATTCCTTAAGCGAAACTAGATACTATCACATGAAAAGGTTTATAGCTGGGGATTGTTTCCATTATGCCGGCTTGATAATGCACTATTCAGGTTGACAGGGTCGATGGGATGACTACAGAGAGTGGAGTTGACGTTTGTTTTGGTTTTGGAGTCACAGAATTGTTTATGTATATGTATTTTTTATATATTATAAAAGTAATGTCATGTTTAAATATTTAGGTCGAGAAATGGCTGTTAGAACTGGAGAAAGCGATGAAAGCATCTGTGCATTATGCCGTTGCGTTGTCTTTCGATGATTACTCACAAAGACCACGAGAAGGCTGGGTGTTGGTTTGGCCGGGACAGGCTGTGAGTATGAAGTTAATTGAATATATGTGTGTTTATCGGAGGCACGGAGGTGGGAGGGGAGGTATTATGGAATCTGCCAAAAATAAGCGACGTTAATGCATATGAATGAATAGTAGTATATGCATATTTTTATCAGGTACAATGTATAGCAATGACGTTCTGGACCTCGGAAGTAACTGAAGCTATTCACATAAATATACCAGCTATGAGAGCTTATTGGGATAAATGCAATTATCAAATATCGAAAATAGTCGATCTTGTGCGAGGGGAGTTGAGTTTGCAAAATAGAATTACTTTGGGTAAGTTATTTAGAATAAAGATTTGCGCATTAAGTGGGAAATAGATAGATTTATAGATAAAAAGATATAGATAGATACTATGATTTGATTCAATTCAAGAGAAAATAATTCTTTTGTTTCATGTTCAGGTGCATTAGTGGTATTGGATGTACACGCCCGTGATGTATTAATGTTGCTCATTGAATGCAACGTAATGCATGATAATGATTTTAATTGGTTATCACAAATACGATACTATTGGGAGGTGAGTACTCCGTATTCATTTGATTCATATTAAACACCCTCAACAGCAACTCAACCAGTTCTTGGAATTAAATATATAATAATATCATGTAACAAGAATTATCATATAACGTACTGAGGTAGTAATCCGCTCAACACGATATATGATTGGTTTATATAATAACAAGATAAGGGATTCCACTATGGTTTAGTGGACTTTACTTAAGTGAGCTGCAATCAGTTCCATTGACATTCAGTTAAGAAATATGGATGTTATATGACTTTTAAAATTCTTTGTTACATAACAGGAACAAGAAGAAGATAAAAGTATGCAGATTGCAACGCGTATGATTAATTCGCAATTGATGTATGGATATGAGTATCTGGGCAATACAGGACGTTTGGTCGTTACTCCTTTAACTGACAGATGTTTTAGAACATTGTTCGGGGCTTTACATCTTAATTTAGGTTGGTAAATTGTCGACGGTCACTGTTGTGTAGTAATTAGCTTAATATGAATAATTTGTAAATTGCAGGCGGAGCTCCAGAAGGCCCAGCTGGTACAGGAAAAACTGAAACAACGAAAGATTTAGCTAAAGCCGTCGCCAAACAATGTGTTGTATTCAATTGTTCTGATGGGTTAGATTATATTGCGTTAGGGAAATTCTTTAAAGTAAGTTGATAATGACATTACATTAAATTTGGTTTGGTTAATCAATACTATATGATTTTTCCAGGGTTTAGCGTCATGTGGCGCGTGGTCTTGCTTTGATGAATTTAATCGTATTGATTTGGAAGTATTGTCAGTAGTGGCTCAACAGATCCTCTCCATACAACGTGGTCTTAACTCTGGATCCTCCGAGTTACTCTTTGAAGGCACATTGCTACAGTTGGATACTTCTTGTGCTGTATTTATTACTATGAATCCTGGTTATGCTGGACGTTCGGAATTGCCTGATAATTTGAAGGTATGGGAATTGAGGGTTTTTCGTGATAACGTGGAAAATTTGGTGGAGTTGTTAAAAATGAGGTTGTGAGCTATAAAATAGATTGCGCCATCTATCGGTCAATAATGGAATTGCTACATATTTTAGTACACTAAGTACAAATTATCACTGCAATCCCCTGCAAACCATATGTCAAATCACATCGAATTACGTCATGTCAGTCAAATTTAATTATTAATCGTTGCTTTCAGGCCTTGTTCCGTTCAGTAGCCATGATGGTACCGGATTACGTTTTAATTTCGGAGATTGAGTTGTACGCGTTTGGTTACCTCAACGCGAAACCTCTGGCTGTTAAAATTGTGGCTACGTACAAATTGTGCTCGGAACAACTCTCTTCACAGAGTCATTATGATTATGGTATACATTTTATTATATTTAATAATAAGTTTTATAAAATTTAAATGGATAGACATATTGGAAGTGATTATTGGTACAGACTTAAGGCGGCTGCTAACCAAGAGCTAAGCTATATCGAATTAGCAACTAAGTGAACGTTTAATCAGTGTTGTAAAATGCAAAAAAATAGTAGTTTTTTATAGACATGTTATTGGATTTAGTTTCGGCATAGTTTAGCTCTCAGTCTGCAGCCGAGGAATATGTTACGAGGGTTTCTTCGACTAATTTAAATATAAAATAAACTTGATAGTGAGTTGTATTAAAATTATATTCACAAATAATTTCATTACACTGTTTATGGTATAGTACAAGTTTTTGAGTAAAATGTGCAATGTTATTTCTTCTGCTTAAACTTATTTAAATTTAAAGGTATGAGAGCTGTGAAGTCAGTATTGAGAGCAGCAGGTGCATTGAAGTTGCGGTATCCGGATGAATTGGAAGATGTCATCTTATTACGGTCTATTAAGGATGTCAACTTGCCTAAATTTTTAGAACATGATGTTCCGTTGTTTATGGTAATTATTATGTTCACTACACTGTGTTCTGATCAAAATACAAAATCAAGGTTTTTCTGTATTTGTTAGCATTGCTAAATAAATTGGGTGTTGACTATGATAAAAGAAAGTCTGGTAACAATATAATAAAGTATATTTATCAAAAAAATTCTCGACCTAACAAACTATCTCTGAACCAACCGCATATTGCTTCTATTTCAGGGTATTATAAGTGATTTGTTCCCTGGTCTTCCTCTGCCAGAAGCTGGATTGCCGCATTTAGTTGCCTGTCTCAAAGAATGCTGTGTCACCCTTAATTTGCAAGCTAATGATTTCTTTGTCGAAAAGGTATTTGAATCTATATGCAAACTGTTTCGAGTAGGTTTTTTAAAAATTGTTTTGTGATAATTTCACTAGATGGCGTTGCACATTTCTGTATTTCACAACTACCAATTTCCAGTTTTTGCTATTAATTTCATTTCTTTACAGGTATTACAATTATATGAGATGATTCTGGTAAGGCACGGGCTCATGTTGGTTGGCTTTCCATTCTCTGGTAAAACTAAATGTTATCATGCATTAGGAGCCGCACTTGGGCTTGTTTCTGAGAGGGTAAGTTAAGTTGTGTTCTTGTTAAATATTTCTTTTAGTTAATATATTGATATTTTCAACTAGTGATATGTAACCCACAAAGAAGCCACGAACTGGAATATTTTGACGTTTGGTTTTTTTTTAAATTTTATTTATTGTATTTTTTTTTTGTTTTATAATTGTAGGGTCTTATGGACGAGAACGCGGTAGAATGGACAGTAATTAATCCTAAATCAATAACAATGGGTCAGTTGTATGGTCAGTTTGATCCTGTATCACATGAATGGTCTGACGGTATTTTAGCTGTCAGCTATAGAGCTTTTGCTGTTTCTACTAACGACAATAGGTATTTCAATTTAATTGATTTTTTCTATATGCGCATGTTTTACTTGAAAGTGGTGATACTTCCCCAAAATGACTATCTAAATCGCAAAACATGGAAGTATCCTATCCATTTCGCAGAAGTTAATGTTGTCAGTCGATATGTCACCATTGATCAACTCGTAGTTCTGAAAGATGTAGAGCCTGGCTGTCAGACCTTTTTAGCTTCTCACTTAATATCTCTATTCTACTCATTTCTCACTCATTTTTGTAGTATACACAGTGATTTTCAAATGGATACAGATTTTGTAGGTATATAAACAATAGAAAGAGAAACGAGCGTGGTGTCGATTGTTTCTTCCAGTCCAAAGTCCAAATTGTATCCATTTAAAGATTGTGGTTTATAGATTAATATGTGTTTTGTTATAGAAAATGGTTAGTATTCGATGGTCCAGTAGACGCCATATGGATTGAAAATCTTAATACCGTTTTGGATGATAACAAGAAATTGTGTTTGATGAGCGGTGAGATCATACAATTGGCTCCGACTACTAATTTAGTATTCGAACCTATGGACCTTGAAGCTGCGTCACCGGCTACTGTGAGTATATCGATATTTTCTGTAATAATGAGTCATGTAGATGCACTAAGACAACAAAAATATACTTTTTAATATAATATATAGTGAGAGGTATTTTTAAAAGTTTTAAATTTTTATAATTAGGTGTCAAGATGCGGTATGATATACATGGAGCCGAAAGGTCTAGGCTGGAAATGTCTGCTTGAGTCGTGGTTAAATACGTTACCAGCGACCTTGCATGCTGTGAATCGCAACCTTATACGTAATTTATTTAATAGATTTATGCCACCATTGCTTTGGCTTGTGGAACTCTCTGGAAAAACCAAGGTAACTGTGTTTTAGATAAGGTTAGCAAAATATGTGTGTTTAACCTGCATACATTTTGGTTTGTATTCTGTACGTTTTCTTAATCTTTATGAATAATCGGAACTTTTAATATTTATGGAGAAATTATAATAGAAATTTGGAACCTTAGGCAGCAGTCTGAACTGAAAATATTTATATAAAAAGGATTGTGTTTTTTTTAGCAAATGTATGTAACATCTCGCAGCAATTTAGTGAAATCATGTATGAATGTATATGATTCTTTTTTGGATGATTTCCATGATGAGAAGTACGTGGAGGCTCATTCTGATCTTGATATACGGGCTCAACTTGAGGTGAGAAAGTCCATTCATTATTAACTTACTTTGTATTTAAGAATGGTTTGCTGGTAAAAAAACTGAACTAAATTTAGATCCGATATAGAATTTTATTATTCTTATACTCCCACACATGGGCGTAGCCAGCAATGGGCTCAGGGTGGGGCAGCAGTCTAAAATAATATGTAACTAGCAAACTATACCTGCGGTCTTACTCCGGTTAATTTTTTTTTGTGTCGACTGACGACTGTCGAGTGTGGACATTCTTACGGATATTAAGTATTATAGTTAGTACCTAGATAATTAAGATGTTAGGTTTGATCAGGTACCTTACAGGTCAGGGCCCGCGTGAGGCAAGTGCCCCACCCTGCCCCACCCTGGCTACGCCCATGCTCCCACATCAAACAGATTCATAGTAGATGTCCTATAGCTGTTAGATATTTTCTTGTTCTTTTATTCTTAACCATTTGTGGATCAAATTGACCAGGTCATTAAAAATGCCGTTTAACCGATGATAGTGCTCCATAGTCCCTGTCTACCGCGGATTTAAATATATCTGTTTAAATTCAGGGTGTATTCTTCTTCTCGTGTATTTGGTCTATTGGAGCAACGTTAGAAGCTGGCAGTCGGTTAAAGTTTGATATGATGTTTCGTGGCTTACTCGAGAAGGAGTTTCCTGAAAAGGTATGTACATATATATGTAGATTTACTATTATTTATTTTGGTCTTTGTAATATAGTATAATTGAAGTGTTTCTTTTAGACGTTGGAAGTGTTGGGTTATCCCAAAGCGATAGCGAAACCCGAGAAAAACTATATATTTGTTTTGCCAAAAGATGGGCTTGTTTACGATTATCGGTTTATCAAAGAGGTAATTTTTTACATTAATATAGTTTATAAGAAATTCTATTTTTATTTATTGAAAAGCTAATTTAAAAATTAAAGTAATAATTAATGACTGCTAATTATTTTTACAATTTAAAGCAGTACTTTGTTATTACACTAACATTATAGGGTAAAGGTAAATGGAAGCCATGGCAGGATGACGTATCATCAGCGCCACCTATCGGCCGTGATACGCCGGCCAATCAAATATTAGTAACAACTTTGGATAGTGTTCGTTATCTGGCACTGTTCAAGTTAATGGTGACTCATCACAAACCTGTAATGATGGTTGGGCCAACTGGTACTGGGAAATCTTCTTACATTATTGTAAGTTTTTTTAATGTTTCAAGTTTAGATTTAGTAGAATTTTTAAGTGAGGAGTAATGCTGTTTACAGGATTTCTTAGTACGAAGAGTCGATACAAAAATCTACAAAGCACTCATAATGGCATTCTCAGCTCAAACTAATTGTAATCAGACGCAAGATATTATTATGGGGAAATTGGATAAGAGGAAGAAAGGTATGTTTTTTTAATGCATTTTTAGTTTGATGCATTTAAACGCTTCAAAAAGTTTTAAAAGAGGGATGTAGAATGCTTTTAAGATCTTTGGCCGTTAGAGTGTTCTTAATATAATTGCATTCTGTTTATATAGAAGTTATACATTCTTTTATTTTCTTACATCATCCGTAGGCGCATATTAGAAAATGTAGTCTTCCCAAAATATAATTATACTTAATAATATGAAGAAAAAAAAACAGGTTATTCAATAGTCGTTTCGTATGTTCACTTCCAGGTTACTTTGGTCCACCGATTGGTAGTCATTGTGTGGTATTCGTCGATGACGTGAGCATGCCCCAAGCTGAAACCTATGGTGCTCAGCCGCCAATAGAAGTGCTAAGACAGGGAATTGATTTGGGACTTTGGTATGATAGAAAAACTAATACTGCGTTAAATTTGATCGATGTACAGGTTTGTGTTTTCTTGCTACTTATATTGATTGATTCTTTAATTGATAATAACAATAAATTCTTTATAGTACCAAAAATCACAAAAGGCAAACTTAATGGCTTTAGGCATTTTCTGCCAGTTAACCTTTTAAATATGTGGTTATATTGATTTGGAGATAGTTTATGTAATATATTAAAAAGTAGTTATTTTTTTCAGGTTTCAATATTATATGTATATTAGTGCGTCCCTCATATTAATATCCATAGCTAGTTTGGAGTCAAACCATTGTCATATATATATTATATTTTCAGTTTATGTGTGCAATGGGGAAACCCACGCCGGGTTCGAAATTAATAACTCCGCGTTTGACGAGGCATTTTTCGTTCTTCTGTATCGATGAATTTGATGATGAGACGCTCGTTGTTATATTTAGCAAAATATTGCTTTGGCATCTGGATACAAGGTATTATATATTAATTTTAAATTTAATGTATGTGTCATATTTATTTTTATTTATTTATTTATTTATTGGGTCCACAAACAGGGCTCTACAATTAGATTAGGAATTAATATCGTACTAAGAATTATAACAATCAGATTGTAGGCCCTATGCATAGTGAACACAGCATGCACTAACATTACAAAACTATTTACAATTAAAGCAAAAAAGAAATAAAAATACAATCATTCATTAATTAAATCAAAATAACAATCAAATCAAATAAAAAATACAGTCATTCAAATGTCAAAATTAAATTATAGGATTACAAATATACTAGAGTTCTATAAAAAAATATAAAAATAAGAGGTTATATATTTTTTTATGCCTGAGGTATGCAAAGCCACGCAAAGTACATATAGTTTTAATTAGGTTTACATAATATTGAAACAAAACAAAAAATGACGTCGTGTTTTCATATTATTTTCAGAGGGTTTTCAAAAGATTTCGATCCCTGTATTGAAGAATTAGTTAATGGTACTTTGGAAGTGTACAAACAATGTCGACTCAATCTCCTACCAACTCCATCTAAATCACATTATACGTTTAATTTAAGAGATTTCTCTAGAGTCATACAAGTAAGTGTTTGTAAACGTTTTAGTTGTACTTTTATTTTCGCAAATCTATGATAGCGAATACTGAAATTATGCGTTTTATTTGTACTATGTAATTTTTCTATGAATTTATTATGCAATTAATTATTTGATTTATTGTATATTGTATCTTACAAAAGCTTTAAATGAAAAACTAAAAATATTACACAAAAATATTAAATGTGCATCAATTTTGCTACTTGCCAGTAGATGGCGCTTTCAAAAATCTCATAACGCATACTACATTTAAAAAATATATTTTATTTAACAGGGTGTTCTTCTATCAGTACCAGAAGTAACAGCTGATTTGCAATCTATTAAAAGGCTGTGGGTGCATGAATGTCTTCGTGTATTTTCTGACCGTCTCATTGAGGATACAGACAGACAGTGGCTGGTTCAGTGCTTGAGGGAATCTACCAGCGCCTATCTCAATGATGACTTCGATCAAATGTTGAGCAGATTGTTTGATAATCCTAATGATAAGGTGGGAATATAAATCACGAAATTACTTTTCAAGCAGTCTGTAAGAGTGAGCGAGTAGACATTACTTTTGTCCGCTCTCACTTCAAATTAAGGAACGAAAGCCCTTTGGTATATGAGTCACGACAAGGATAGCACCATATCATAAATACCATATGCAAAAGAATAACGTCCTGGTCAATTGTAATTATTCTCTTAATAATGTGTTTTCAGATAACTGATCTTCATCTTCGTAAGTTGATATATTGTGATTTTGCAAATCCTAAAGCTGACACACGGTTTTATATGGAGGTAACCGATATGGATCATTTGACGAGTACTGTGGAATCATTCCTTGTTGAGTTTAATAATATGTCTAAGAAACCTATGAATTTAGTGCTGTTTAGGTAACTAATAAATCTTATAATCGTAAAGCATGTTTGGTTTAAATAATAATAATAATATACTTCTTTAGGTTTGCGATAGAACACGTATCTCGAATATGTCGTGTATTGACCCAACCAAGATCACACGCCCTGCTTGTTGGTTTGGGTGGGTCTGGACGACAGTCATTAACTAGGCTTGCTGCTCATATCAACGAGTATGACCTGTTTCAGGTAATAAAAAATATGTTTGTTGTAACTCCGTCAGTGGCTGGTAGATGGCGCTAGCAATTTCTGTAACTCACAACAGTATCACCTAGTCCCTAAAATGTATAATAGAATTTTTGCGATGCCTACTGGTCATTATATATTTTTATAATATAAATCACAATACTTACTACGAATTTGACAATTTTTTACTTTATTTTAGGTGGAAATGAGTAGAACATATGGAAAGAATGAGTGGAGAGAAGACCTTAAGACTCTATTGCGTAAATCGAGCACTCCTGACTTGCACATGGTGTTCTTATTTATTGAATCTCAGGTATTTATACAGGGTGAAATTCTTTGTAAAATTAATTGTCTCAGATATTTCATAAAATTATGTATTTTAGATAAAAGAGGAAGGTTTCCTTGAGGATGTCAATAATATGTTGAACTCCGGTGAAGTACCTAACATATTTGGGTCCGATGAAAAGGCGGAATTATGTGAGAAGATGCGTGTTGTAAGTTTTCATTAAAATTTGCATGGATAAGTGAATGAATGATTGAATGTGAGATTGAATGAATGAACGTATATTTGATTCTTTATTTAAATATAGCGTTTGTTCGGCAAATGATATAAACATATATTTTATGCATTTTTACTACATTTTATTACATAAATCCACAGATTGACCGTCAACGCGATAAATCCTTACAAACTGATGGCAGCCCAACGGCTCTTTACGCGTATTTCGTTTCAATCGTACGCGACCAGCTGCACATAGTCTTGGCTATGTCACCGGCCGGTACCAGTTTACGTACAAGGATCAGAAAGTTCCCAGCTCTCGTTAATTGTTGTACTATAGATTGGTTCCAGGTGTGTTTTAAAACTTCAATTGGAGTTGTTTAAAAACTAAGGTTACTAATACAGTTTCAAAAATTAATTTAAAAAAAAATGAAGCTACGATTGCGATGGCCGCATAGCTTTCGAAACTTTTCTAAAATTAGTAAAATGATATAAACACTAGTATACTAAAAAAAAAATACAATTTTCCTCTTTTGAATTTATAGGAGTGGCCTCAAGATGCTTTATTAGCAGTGGCGACTCGATTCTTAAAAGATATCGAGTTAACACCACTCGAACGCGAGACGGCGATTAAATTATGCCAAATGTTCCACACGGATACGCAAACTTTAACAAAACAATTTTTACTACGACTAAAGAGGTTTAACTACGTCACACCTACAGCCTATTTGGAACTTATTAATATGTTCAAAACTTTGCTCAATAAGAAAAGATCGTGAGTATACATTCTTCGTTTCATTTATTTTTCTATTTGATTGTACAAACTACAATCTTCAAATGGATACAGATTGGACTTTGGACTGAAAGAAAGGGATAACTATATTCTTATCGTGTCGAAGTTGAGGCATGTGTGAAAGGGATGCGAATATCTCCTCTGCCATTTATGATACCGCGATCGTTGCTCTTTCTATCGCTTATATACCTACAAAAACTGTTCCCATTTGAAACTAGCCGTTTCTACATTCCAACGGATCGAGGTCTTCATATTATTTTCTCTATGTACTATAAGTAATAGATAAATTTCGTATCTTGTAGATTAAAATTTATTTAAAAAAATACAATGTAAGGCTCTAAAGTGCTGTATATTTTCGATAGAAATAAAATGTGGCCGATACTAACTTCGATGCCACTATAAAGGACGATACCATTCATATGACTTTTAATTATTATTATTTATATTGCCAATATGTTATTAATAATATTATGAACTTAGGTTGAATTAATTGCTGTTTTTAGTGAAATCATACTGGCGGAAAAACGTTACTTAACCGGCTTAGATCAGTTAGAAATAGCAGCAAAATCAGTGGCAGCATTACAGACAGCTTTAGAGGTTCTGCAACCAAAATTGGCCGCAGGAGCCGCCGCTGTGGCTGAAACTACTGCTAAAGTAGAGAAAGAGAAGGAGGGAGTCGCTGAAGTAGAAGCTGTTGTATTGATTGATCAGGCTGCTGCTGATGAACAGGTATACAATCATAATTGTTAATAATTTATTGAAAATAGTTTAAAGTTGGATAAAAATAGATATCACCAACAGATGGCGCTAGCTAATGTTGCATCTCACAACTAGTTTTTCAACAACCATGAATACGTGATAATTTCCAGGCAAGAGAAGCTCAAGGTATCAAAGATGAATGCGACGCTGATTTAGCGGAAGCAATGCCCATTTTGAATTCTGCATTAGCGGCATTAGATACTTTGACTCCACAAGATATTACATTCATCAAAACTATGAAAAGTCCTCCTCGGGGTATTAAACTTGTTATGGAAGCTATATGTATACTAAAGGTTGGTTTTGTTTTGTAAAAGAATTATCAATTTTTATACGCTTTTCATTAATAATATGTTAGTGGTAGTTAATGTTTTACCGGTCATGTGGTCTCTCTTGTGCTGTTAAAAATTCACCAATTATGGCGTGGACAAGAAGTCCTACCTCAATTGAATGTCATTGAAAATCATCGTGTGGTAACGAGTATTGATTACTTTTTCGTGCCTCGTTAAGCTTTTAGTTTTGTTATTATTTTTACATATTATAATATTTATTTTATTTGTCATAAAGGGTTACGTTTTAATGTTATGTTGAAACTGGACTTGGGAGATTGGTAGCTGTTTTTACTTGTAATTTCTAGTTTGATTCTCATTTTAGTAGTAGTTATTCTTTATCAAGAGTAAAGGCATGTTTACTCTATTAGTATATTACGTTTCTAACTGTATTCTAAACATACACAAATCCAAAATTGACTCTAGGATTTTATAGCTCGTACCTAATTAATCTTTTATTTTTCACGCTTAAGTGGGATGATCCGGTAAGTCAGATTATTGTAGCTTTTTTTTATCCTATAACAGAAATAAGTACCTATATCCTAATCTATCTAATGATGTTAAATTCTAATTAAAATAAAATGTTTTATGCGGCTTAGTATCGTTTTTATTTTTATTATTTTCATCTGTAATTTAGTTACTAAGATGACTGAAAAATTTCAAACGTCGAATCTAATCTAATCTTGACAAACGCTATAATAAACTGCATAAAAAATTGTCCGCATAAAAACCCGGCTTAATTTTTTTTTAAATTTAATAAAACAATTCGCCTATACAGGAAATGAAACCGGACAAAATACCAGCTCCTTCGGGCGTTGGCACTATTGAAGACTACTGGGGACCGTCGAAGAAACTGCTCAACGACATCCGTTTCCTTGAAGGCTTACAGAACTATGATAAAGACAATATACCGCCGGCTGTCATGAAGAAGCTTATGAATACTGTAATGCAGGATGAGGGATTTGTGCCTGAAAAGATTAAGTCGGTGTCTGTCGCCGCTGAAGGTTACATTTATTGTTGTTTATTGTAATTTCAAAGATTAGTATAATAATATTTATTAGTTCTTCGATCATTCTTAATATTTTCACTCAAAAGCAGTCAAACTAGTATTGTAATTCGAAGTTGATATACTATTGTGCAGCGCCACCTATAAGAGTATTTTGTGAACAATACCATTGTTATTAGTTTAAAGTATGGAGGTAAATGCCAATTTTCTTAGGTATGTGTAAGTGGGTAATAGCGATGACGAAATACGACAAGGTGGCTAAGGTAGTGGCGCCCAAGAAACAAAGGTTGGCAGCCGCGCAGGCGGTCTACGACAAAGCAATGGCCGCATTAGCTGTCAAACAGGCACAACTAAAAGAGGTAATTTATTACATACGAGTTGTATAGAATCAAAAACAGCAATTTTCCGTTTTACCACAAGTCAGATTGCTGTTTTTATTTTATGCAACTGATATCTGCAAAGTCACTATTCGATTAATTAGTAATATTAACCAAATATAAAAACATATCCACCAAAATAATTCCAATAGGAGAAGCGTATGTTCATTGTTCATAGTCATCTTAATTATAAGAGTTTGACACAGTTTGACAAAGCATATACATAATTATTATGTATATACATATTAATTCTTTTATTTAATTTACTAATAACTTTTCTTCATAAATATGTATGTATTTAAGTATATATTATTATTTATTATTGACACGGCAATTGACACGGCATTAAGCTAGTCTATCTCAAAAAATGACTTTTTGCAATAAAAAAAATTATTATTATTATTCTCGTCATACGTCTTTCCGAAGTCATTGTAGAGTCTAACGATGAGTAAGCGGACACCTTTAGTGCCTATGCTAATAAACTATTTTCATTTCATTTCATTTCATACACAAAGTTCAGTTGACATTTTATTCGTAGATTCAAGCCAAGCTTCACAAATTGGAAGACGCCCTTGCAGAACAAAATCGCCAACAAAAAATGTTAGATGACGAAGTGATGGATTGTAGTAATAAATTGAAACGTGCTGAGATGCTTATATCCGGATTAGGAGGGGAGAAGACTCGATGGACGCAGATTGCTAAAAACTTACGAGAAACTTATGGATCACTCACAGGTGGACAAATTGTATTATTTTACCAAAGACATGCTATTTAAGTATATTAAGGTGAGAGAAAGAGACGGAAAATAAAAGCGAAAAGCAACTATATTTCTAATTTAAGGTAATTTTTCTGTTTACTAATGTAAATGTATCTATTTTTAGGGGATATTTTGATTGCATCTGGCATTATTGCGTATCTCGGCCCCTTCACGGCTTCTTTTAGAGACGAGCAGGTGCGTTTTAATATAGATACTAACATAATTTTGAATGCTTAGGTACATGATTACTAAATATTATTATTATTTAAATATTTTATATATTTTCTCTTTAGGGTGTTATTTGTAAATTTCTGCTAAATGTTGGTTTATGCTTTAAGCTCTCAAGTTTCTATTTACCAGCAGATGGCGTTTAAAGCAAAAAAACAGCACATTTTTAACGCCAAAAATATACACGCTAGCTTGATGCTTTGCTGTAGTGCGTTATCAAAAAAATATTTTGCGCTGAAATCAAGATTATGATTGTTTGAAAACAATTTGAATTTATATAAATATTGTTTGTCTTTAGGTTAAAAAATGGGCACACGCTTGTCACAACTGTGGTATTGTGTGTACATTGAACTTTAGTTTAGTGAAGTCATTGGGCGAGCCAGTTACAATACAGCAATGGAATATTGACGGATTACCTTCAGATAATTTTAGCATTGAAAGCGCTATCATTATTATGTAAGTTGTATTCCACACTATTTTTTTTTTAAATTTACTCCGGTAATTTGAATCATCTCGAAGTACATGTGTTGTGCATAATAAGATATACACATTAATAGTTGTTGAAAACGTGGGTTGTGAGATATGAGATTAGGCAACGCCATCTACCAGTAGCTAGTAATAATTAAAGTGAAACAGAAAATACCTATTTATAAAGAAGTTAAATAATTAAAAATATCCCAGGACTGCTCGTCGTTGGCCGTTGATGATAGATCCACAGGGACAAGCCAACCGCTGGATAAAGAACATGGAGAAACCAAACAATTTATGCATATGTCGCATGACTCAGGCCGATCTTGGACGAGTATTAGAAAATGCAGTACAATTTGGACAACCTGTAAGTGTTATTTGTTTAATTTCCATATTCATGTATAAATAGTGTATATGGGACATTCTTTTACAAACCGAACAGATTTTGGCAAAAATTGACCGACATATTTTTGATTTAGCTGAAACTTTTTTTACGGATTCTATATTGAAAAAAGAGACCCGTATTTTTTATGTGTCGATCAGAAAGGTGTTCGGTTTGTAAAAGAATGCCCCATATATAATATGAAAAAAGTGAATATACGTAAATATTATTATTATTCAATTAATTAAATATTATTATTTAGCATTTTACTGAAGTCAAATTAGTGTGGATTTCAGGTATTTTGAAATTATAAATGAATAAATTGTCATACTGCCATTTAAAGAGACCTAGGCCACTTGTGTGTTTCATTAAAGCAATAATGATTTTTCTACTTTATAGGTACTTCTAGAGAACGTTCTAGAAGAATTAGATCCGATGTTAGAGCCATTATTGCAGCAACAGACGTTCCGACAAGGCGGTGCACTATGCATTAAGATTGGTGACTCTATCGTTGAATATAGCAAGGATTTTAAGTATGTATCGTAGAGTTTCAAAGCTATAGGATCATTTCAAAAAATATATATATCGTTTGGAATTATAATCCAACTAAATCTTTGTTGGGTGAAAACAACTAAATATTGTCGGGTTATATAAACTAAAAACTAGTTTCAGTGTTATTTTCTTGAGAGTATAGTCACAAAACGAATGTGATAAATATTTAACTTTTTTTGTAGACTCTACATAAGTACGAAGCTGGCTAACCCTCACTATCTCCCAGAAGTAGGTGTCCGTGTTACACTAGTCAACTTTATGTTGGCATCTGACGGGTTATGTGCACAATTGCTGTCAAGAGTTGTTGCTAGGGAGAGGCCGGACTTGCAACAAGCTAAATCAGACTTAACCACACAAGGAGCTGAACATAGAAGACTGTTGCAGGATATTGAAAAGAAGATCCTAAACGTCAGTTGTCATGCTATATATTTAACTATTTATTATTATAATTGCCTATATCTATATTTCATATACATTATTACCTTACCTAATCCTTCTTCAGTTGGGTGCCAGCTGAAAAACAGTCGATTTTATATTACTTTGCATTGCATACCTGTATCTCTGCAAATTAAGGATCACTTTCTATCGTGTTTTTCTTATGGAAGTCTCTAAAGACCTGATCCAAAAAATATATTGCTAATTTCTAAAACAAATAAAAATAAAATTTGTATTCCACAGGTCTTATCAACATCTGAACATCTTTTAGAAGATGAAGAAGCTGTACAGGTAAATAATATAATTTAATATATAATTCAACTTAAACACTGACAAGGTTATAAAAAAACTTGAAAACGAATAATTAAATATAATCAGATATCCACAAAAATTAGACACTCAATTATAATCTTTTGTGTTATTACAGATTTTAAATTCAGCGAAAGACACATCAAACGAGATTAAAGAGAAGCAGGAAGTTGCCATGGTAACGGAGAAGGCCATCGACGTCGCTAGAGACGATTATGTGCCTATAGCTAAACATTCTACTAATTTATTCTTCCTTACTGGTTCGTTTTTACTATTGATTGAATCGTCTGTAATAATCCTTCTTTATAAACTTTATTGAGTAATAAATAATTTAAATTTTCTTTACTTTCTATCTTATATCATTTTAAGTTTAATGAAAAGAGACGAAACATAGTTGAAGTTCAGTATTGTTTATAAGTAAGAGTAAATAGTTTAGTTAATTTTAAGTTATCGTTTGATATTTAAGAGCGGCCGTGGCCTAGTGGTTGAGGGTGCGGACTCGCGGTCGAGAGACCCCGTGTTCGAATCTCTCAAAAATTAAGCCGGTACCAATGTAACTTTGTTATATGTACTTTGGTCGCTCAATGCCTATAGTATAATAATATAGGCACAACAAAAAGTGGTAGGCAGACTGATGATGGCATTAGCCCAGTATGTCGTCCTGGGGAAGTACCACCACTTTCAAGCGGAACACCCGTGAAGTGACCTAGTCGCGTTTCGGAATCAGCTTGGAAGTAGCCGGGATAACGAGAGGAGTGTGCCCTGTAATTCGGACAGAGCACGTTCGTCTCCTCAAGCCGGCATAGTGGGGTCGACTGATGCGCGTAACATGCCTGTCTGTAGTAACAGTTGTCTCCACTGCACTCTAGCTAAAAAATAAAAAATTGTGTAGTAAAGAAGCATGTTTCGGTTGAAATAAGTTATATAAGTACTATCAGGCGTGATTTCGTAATTTTTTAATGCCTATGTCAACTTAGTGTTTGTTAATACACTACGAATGAATTCGAGCTGTCAAAGTGACGTTTATTATATACAACAACTGTCACTTTGACAGTTCATAGTAATAGAATCTCTATAGGTACTGTACGAGCTGTAGTAAAAAAAAATGTTTACTTTGCAGCTTCCCTAGCAAGAATAGATCCCATGTACCAATACTCTTTAGGATGGTTCGAAGGTCTATTCACCTCTGCGATAGATAACACGGAGAAAGTGGAAGATATTGATGAAAGACTAACAATATTGAGAAACTATTTCACTTATTCCCTTTATCAAAATATATGTAGGAGTTTGTTTGAAAAGGTACTTATTAGCAATTTTATTTCTTTTAATAGGACAGTGTGTAACTTTGGGGTCTATTACTTGATTTCATTATACTTTATTATTATTTGATTGATATCCCGTTGCAATACATAACCAGTAAAGGTGTTTTTTTAGTCGTTAATTCCTTTTATGAATAATAACAAGTCGTTTTATTATTATTATTATGTTATTTATTAAACCATTTAATTTAAAAAAAAAGTCATAATAAATAATCTTTGAATTTTAATTAGTACTATACAAGCTAATGGTCCGGGAGGTGGTGTCACTTTTGGACTAGTGATCGATCTGCACACAATTTTTTTACCATGCGTAGTTCTCAACATTAACATATAGGATTCGCGCGTCAGCCAGTCCAGTAGCGGTGGGTGTGGGCGTGGGAGGCTGTGAAACTCGTCGTGAAACCTATGAAAAAAAGTGATAGATCTGCGAATGAAAATTTGTTTATATTGTAAATTATTGATGATTAAACGTAAAAATACTCGTCAGGCACTTTGCCGATGGGGGGGACATCGTCAGTCAGAGGTTTGAAGTCGTCGGAAAATTGGAAAATTCAAGTGATCGATCTTCACTTGATATTTTGTGGAATGATTATTAATATCTATATATCTAATCGAGCATGAAAATGAACGTCAGCCACGTTGATCGTGGTGGATTCATCGTCAGTCGGCTTTCCAAAGTTAATGATATTGTTAATAACGATTCAAAAATTCAATCAAGCGATTTATATTGACTTGAAATTAATAAATCATAGAGAACTTGTTTCACACTTTAAACAAACAATCGTCAGTTGGTACGACGCCGGTGGATTCTTCGTCTATCGAGCTGCATAAGATGCAGCGCGCCAGAGGAACCTGGTCAGCACTCTAGACTTTGGAAAGCCGACTGACGATGAATCCACCACGATCAACGTGGCTGACGTTCATTTTCATGCTCGATTAGATATATAGATATTAATAATCATTCCACAAAATATCAAGTGAAGATCGATCACTTGAATTTTCCAATTTTCCGACGACTTCAAACCTCTGACTGACGATGTCCCCCCCATCGGCAAAGTGGCTGACGAGTATTTTTACGTTTAATCATCAATAATTTACAATATAAACAAATTTTCATTCGCAGATCTATCACTTTTTTTCATAGGTTTCACGACGAGTTTCACAGCCTCCCACGCCCACACCCACCGCGGTCGCGCTGACTGACTTTCGATTTCGAACAGAGTTGTTGTATATGAAGGTACTTGTGAAATAAAATAAAAGTTCAGTTGACATCTAGCATGCACGGTCGTTTCACTGCTCCCAAACACAACATGGTGTCAGGTGTTGGATTGGATTTATAGCAGTGAGAATTGAATAGTAATAATAATAATAATGCAATGTAATAACGGTGCAAAAAATGCAATGTCAGTTCAACAACCGCCGCCGATGGCCGGAGACGGCAACTTGGCGGACAACTGGCGCGTGTGGAAGAGGACTTTCGACTGGTATTTGATCGCATCAGGGCGCGAGGAAGCCGCCAGCAGAGAAAAGTTCGCATTATTTCTGCACACAATTGGCAAACATGGCCATGAAATATATGAAGAATTGGACTTCAGTGAAAGTGAAAAACACAATTACACTTCTTTGTGTGCAAAATTCAAGGCAAGGCTCGATCCTCATAAAAATATTAACTTCGAGCGTCACATATTTTTCGAAACATACCAATCGAATGAAACCTTCAGTAAATTCTTGGCGGCGCTAAGAATAAAAAGTAAAAGTTGTGAATTCGTTTGCGTGATTACGAGACAGTTTGATACTGACTCAAATAATAAGAGGCATCGCAGACAGACAGTTACGGGAACGATTGCTGCGGAGACGGGATCTAACGCTGGAGGAAGCTGAGTCGTGGTGTCTCGCGGCGGAGGCGGCAGGCGACCAAGCTGGCGCTGTGCGGGTGACGCCGGCCCCCGAGATGGAGGCCGCTGCGGTCAGCACGCGCTCAACTTCACACACGGCGCGAGGGCGAGGGGCTCGCAGGAACGAGCGCGCTCAGCGTTGTGTTAAGTGTGATGGTGTTCATGCCAAATACAGATGTCCCGCGTTTCGAGTTAAGTGCCACAAATGTGATAATAGGGGGCATTATGCTAAGTGTTGTGAGAAAGTGCTGCGAAACACGCACGAAGTAGATCATTCCGGGAATGAACTGGAACAACTCCTAGTCGATAATATCGAGGTAAATAGTGTGAATTCTAGGGGTTGGCATCAAACTTTATTGGTCAATGGGGTCAGTGTGTCATTTAAATTAGATAGTGGGGCCGACGCTTGCATTATGTCAATGGGTAGTTTCAAATCGGCCGGTTTTAGTACAAATTTACTGACGCCGACTAGCGCCATCTTACGGGAAGTTAGTAAACAAGTATTACCAGTAGCAGGCTATTTTACGCCGCAAATATGTCATAAAAATTTTAAAATTAAATGTAAAGTATTCGTATTAAATGTAAATTGCAATAATCTATTGTCTCGTAATGCTTGTGAAAAATTAAATTTAATAATAAGAATCAATGAGATGCTTTGTAATAATGACTACGATGTGTTATTCAAGTTGTATAAATCTATATTTTCAGGAGTAGGCCGCATACCCGGGGAACACAAAATCATAGTTGATGAGTCCGTGCCTCCCGTTGTAAGAAGCGCCAGGAAGGTGCCGATTAAACTTAGGCCGAAATTATTAGATGAATTGAATCGTTTGCAACAATTGGGTATAGTATCACGCGTCGATGAACCAACTGATTGGGTGTCTAATATAGTTCTTGTGGAGAAACCTGATAAAAAAATAAGACTCTGCCTCGATCCACAACATCTAAACAGAGCCATAAAAAGGAGTCACTTCCAGTTACCAACAATAGAAGAAATTACGTCTAGTTTGTCTGGCGCACAATACTTCTCACATCTAGACGCGAGCAACGGATTTTACATGATAGCTCTGGATGAGACTAGCTCCAATTTATGTTGTTTTGCTACGCCGTTTGGACGATACAAGTTTCTAAGGTTGCCATTTGGAATAAGCAGTGCATCAGAAGTGTTTCATAATGCCATGTATAAAATATTTAATGATGAAGGTGTTGAATTGTTTATAGATGACTTGTTGGTGTATGGGCGCACGAAGGAAGAGCACGACGCGCGGTTGGAGCGAGTGTTGCGCCGAGCAAGTGAGTTATGGTATGGTGGCGGAGACCAGATATGCCCAAATTGAAAAGGAGCTCCTGGCGATTGTATATGGCTGCAAAAAATCTCATCAATTCATTTATGGGCACGAAAATGTACTAGTTGAGACTGATCACAAGCCCCTTGAAGCCATATTCAAGAAATGTCTTCAAGATACGCCCCTTAGACTACAGAGAATGCTTCACAATTGCAAAAATATAACCGGGATGAACAACCGAGGGAGCGGGTCGGCGACCGTAGAAGAAATAAGCGACATAGAAAATGTCGAAAATCATGCATCCACAAATAATAACTTAAATAAATAAAAAGCTATATCATGTATTTTAATGAATTATTACAGAATGGTTGGCCGGATAATAAACATAAAGCAAGTCCTGACGTAAGAAGATATTGGCACTTAAAAGATGAGTTTCAGACATATTTCTATACAATGAAAATGATATTATTTACTAATAGTTGATTGGGTTAGCATGTCAGAGGACATCGAAAGTATGTGGAGGTCCTCACTTTGTCAAATCTATACAAAGTAAGACTGTCATAAATCAAAATCAACTTAAGGCGACGTTCTCAAGATATGGAATACCAAAAAAGTAATTTCTGATAACGGCACACAATTCACATCTGAAGAGTTCAAGAAGTTTGCATATCACTGGGAATTCGATCATACAACTAGTTCTCCTCATTACCCTAGATCTAACGGGCTCGCAGAGAGAAATGTCAGAACTGTAAAAAATTTGTTAAAGAAAGCTGCACTGGAAAAATCGGACCCTTATTTAGCATTATTGAACTTCAGAAATA